>CABHPQ010150247.1:0-13554 GCA_902168405.1 Peromyscus aztecus
CCTCTGATGATTTTCTCTAAAGGATCTTTCCAGTACCCTACAACTCTGCCTCAATAATGTCTCATTCTTCAGTGCCAGGGGATAATGGAACACCCTGCTCATTGGGAAAAGCCATTCAGATCTCATTTTGAAAGTCACACTAACTTCCTGATTAGAGGCTAAGCTGAAAGGAATTTGACATATTTTGTACATCATTTCCTCCATCTCCCCAAAACAAAGTAGTTTTGCATCTATTGTATTTAATTCATGTAGAGTAGCATGTAAATCTGCAATTTGCAAAGATGATTTGTGAGAACCAATGGTGCAAGGTAGACCCCTGATGCTAGAGCATGACGATTTCTTACAAGTTCCCTCATTTTTGTGTTTTCCTCATTGCTCATTGTTTCAGCTTCTGATAGCTGGCATCATCAGGACAGGGATCTGCTGGAGCAGATCGCATCTTTCTTTCTAATCTATTATGTTTTTTTATCAAAAAAGTCAACACTTTCTAGTTTTTGCTTATCAGTTCTTATATTCTGATATATTTTGATGTAAATTTTGTTTATATTAATTGCTTTACAATGTCTAAATTCATATTTTCAATGTCATATCATTGACCATTGTCTGCCTCAGCTTTGATACTCTGGTGTAGCTGAATGTTTTTGTGTGTTCTGCCCAGGACCCAAGTAAACACACACAGGCTTATATTAATTATGAACTGCTCAACTGTTAGCTCAGGCTAGCTCTTACATTTAAACTCAGCTCATTTCTGTTAATCTATATGTTGCCATGTGTTCCATGGCTTTACCTGTGTGCCCTTACATGCTGCTCACTGGACGGCGGGCTCATGTCTTCCTATTTAACCTTCCTGTTCCCAGAATTCTTATCTGCTTACCCCGCCTAAGCTTCCTGCCTGGCTACTGGCCAATCAGCATTTTATTTATCAACCAATCAGAGCAACACATTCACAGCATACAGACCATCCCACAGCACTCTGGTTTACATTCAAACTCCAGGAAATATTGGTTCCTTTTCCACAATATTCTTATCTATCTTCTCCTTTACATCACTAGTGGAACAATTCTAATATAACCCCTATGTCTCTTGTTAAGGCATTTCTAAAATTTGTTCTCTCTGATTCTAATATCAACAGCATATGTTTCATTCTATGTCATAATCTCCTTATGCTTGAAACCAGTGTTCATAGTTGCTCACTTTCTACCCTGTAGTGTGAGGGTTCCCAGGTTGGCTTTCAAACCTAACTTGTTCATTTGTCATAGTACGTCCTTTGAGTTTTATGTGAAGTTTTTGGCGTCCCTGTAACTATATGTTAGACTACCTGTGATCTCAGATGTAATCTGTATGTATTTATTTGTAATATCCAATCCATCTGGCTAATGTCTCAAAGCAAAGTGTAACGGGCATCTTCTTTTTCTAGCCTTATGGACACTCATATGGCTACAGTGACTCATTTGTCTCCATACTCTTGTAATCTCATGCTATAGATGTTCCCATGATACTTTACTGTCCTTGTCTGTAGGCTCTTAGAGCTGAAATGGAAGTACTTGGCTTTGCCGACCCTGAGTGTCTGGCAAAATGCCTGATCCATAACCAAGGCTCAGTCATTTATGGAATAAATTGGTGGGTGCATGAATAAATAGGCAAACTGAGAATCATAAAACAACAGGAAAATGACTACCCAGGCATCACAAAAATTTGCTTACAGGAGTCTAATGGGAGAAGTAGAGGGTAAGAGAGCAACAGACATGATATTATCTGGGAATTATTTCACATTGATGAGATGAACAAGTGAGCACGTTTGCCTGTATTTCTACTTTGGTGGGCTCAGGGGCAGAACCTCATCAAGCACTAACTCTGACAAAGGGTGTAGAAAGCTCTTCTTTGTGATTAGTCAAGATTAATTTACTGTTGTATATTTAAGTGAATGCATTCAAATGTAGACTATTGGGCTGGATAAGGCAAGAGATTTTTTTAAGCAATATTAGTCTGAAAAACAACAGCTATTCTCAAGATGAAGAAATGAATATTTAATGTATTTGTCTGTCAGACCATTTTCAAATGCAAATCACCCAGTACATTTGTGTGGATTTAGGAACACACTGGCATTTAGCTGGGCATTCACGCTCACAGATAAGCAGCTACTTGCTCTGAAAAGTAGTTGTAAAGCACTGAGAAAAGACAGTCTTCCTGCAAGGTCCTTTGGATCGTTTCAGCCTTTTGAGGTTTGCAACTGTTTTAGGCTGTGTTCCGCCTTTGGCATTTGAGAGGAGAGCACACTCATGCTGATCAAATGCTAACGCTTTCTTAAGCAGCCTCAAAATAGAGTGAGTTTTTATTTAAAATACACAGCTTGACTTAACAGTGAGGAAGATTTAAAAATTTAATATTTCTGTTTCCAGGGAGAAGAGACCATTGTTGGCATTCAAAACCTGTTATTATTTGGCTAGACTCTAAGATTTTCATCTCTTTTGCTTTTTACGTTTTATGCAAGTCCCTATGAATCTACTTATTTCCCCAAACATTCTCTCTGGTTTTTAGTTTTTATTTTTTGAAATTAAAATATAATTGCATTGTCTTCCCCCTTTCCTTTTCTCCCTCCAACCCTTTGGTGTACGCCCTGCTATCTCCTGGATCCCTCTCAAATTCATGACCTCCATATTTCTTCAGTCATTTTGTATATCATTGTTTCTCAGGCTGCATGGCAAACATTAGTTTGAATGGATAATGGCTGATGGGCTAGAGACAGTGGTGCCTTGTTCTTTTCCAGTTTTACTGTCCTTGAGTTTTCATTTTGCTCCTTCTCACTATCTCCCAGGTACCAATACTGGACTGTGTTTGTTCCTTCTTCATCTTTTAATATATTTTCTTATCAGTGTTCTGATGGCTGAGAAGGTAAGTGTCCTTGTCCTCAGCCTGGCACCCTGAATTTCACCCCCTGAATGCATATGGTAGAAGTGAGAATTGACTCCACCAAGGACTTACCCTCTGACTTTCTATGCAAATTTCTCTCTCTCTCTCTCTCTCTCTCTCTCTCTCTCTCTCTCTCTCTCTCTCTCTCCCTCCCTCCCTCCCTCTTTTTCTCTCTCTTTCTCCTCTTTCCTTCTCTCTTACACACAAATAAATAAATAAATACATATTAATATATAACTTGCTAAATGCTGTGAAATATCTGCCTTCAGCATGTTACCAAAATAAATTCTACCAGGAAACAGAGTAAAGTTTGTGCTTATCCCATCCATAAACAATACATCTGACAATGGACTCTCCCTCTCTTTGCAGCTTTCAGTTGCTTGTAAGTCTTCTGCTAGGGGTGGGACTTACTGCCCACCTCCCTTCTCCTTGCTGAGATATGGTGTGGCTTGAGGTTGTTTGGGGCTTGTAACTGTTCTCATGTCCACTTCTGTGTTTACATGTATAATAACTCTGATTTATTACTGCTCTGGGTTTTAAAGTTCCCCTAACCCATATTCCCTTCTTCTAGAACCATCCCTGTGGATCATTCGCTGGTGAGATGTCATACATTTATGACTATATGGGCACCACCAATCTGTCTTGATGGGTAAGCACATCAACTTGTGTCTTGCTGAGTAAGACATAAGCTGGATAGGGAGAGAAAAGGGAGTTGAACTGGGAGGAGTTGGGGGAGAGAGTGAATTTGGTCAAAACAGGTAAGAAACTCTCAAAGATGTGTGTTTAAGATCAGCCCCTTGAAACATCAAACACAGAATTTTGTGCTGTTTTGTTTCGTTTTGTTTTCATTTGTTGTTGTTGTTGTTACATGCTATCTCTGTTACTTGCAGCTGTGCAAACATCTGGAATTAGTCACATGGTTATATTCAGTGATTGTTCTCAGGTGTCTGAGAATTTAGTCTACTGAACCTGAAGATTGATAACTCTATTTTTCTAAAAGGCCAAGTTATACTTAACCTGGCTGGGGAGATCCTATGATAAAGAATCTGATTTTCCCAGGATGAAGCTCATCCACTACCCGTCAGATGTGCTGACCCTGTGATTTCCACTAAAGTGGGGGAAACTTAATTACATACTTTGTGGTAGTAGACTACTATAATCATGCTTTCCTCTTACAATACAAAAGGTAAGTTATATAAGAATTTTTGTTTTCAAGAAATAAAAACTTGCACTGAAATGAATTAGACTATAAAATGAAGCTTTTTGATTAGGTAGCTATAGTCTAAGATAAACATAACTTTAAGCAAATTTAAAGTCAAGAACCAAAAGGATTCTACTAGGACTCTATATCATTTCTACAATAAGCTTCCTTTAAAACTGTAATAACTCTACACCTATGCTAAAGAATAGAGCTTGCACGCCAGAACAGCAGTACCTATCTGGGGACAGATTGGTAGGACTCAGCCAAAGAGGTATGGTCCCATTTGAGCTATTTATTTATAGTCAGACAGATTCACCAAGTAAGAGGCTGTTCTAAAAATAAAAGCATGCAGGAATGAGAAGAATCAGCTGCTAGGTCCAATCAGGAACACCAAAGGGTGTATTGACCATCAGATGAATGAGTCCAGGAATGTATCTCTGCCAAACTACTCCTTTATAGCATAACAATAAGCTTATTGGAAAGACTGACTCCATTGAGAATTAGATTTGGGTAATAACTTCGAGCTATTTTTCTGGAATGAAGTTTCAACTTCCTTGTGTCAGAAAAAATATCTCTGAAACACTATAGCTTTCATTGATTCTTCCCAACTACTCTCCTCCCCTTTGGGGAAGTAAATCTTTCATGTGTATTCTCTTGCAGGCATAAATATATGGCAATAATCCTTCTCCAATTTTACTCAATCAGGCAATCATGAATAGTGTTTTGTTCTTTCCTTCTAAATATGCCTGTGTTTTTCTCTCATCACCTTTAGGTTCTCCACACAGTGTGTTATTCATATTATAACCAGTCTCAAGGTTGAAACTCATGGTTCCAAGGACAGCACCAGTAAAATTTGTATCTAAACAAAGTGAGGCACTATAGACAGGAATATTAGGATTAACTACGATTTGTTTAGAAATGCAAAGTCTTGTGCCTTAATATAGCTCCATGGTGATATTGTGTCCCCCAATATATTGTGCACCGTAATAAACTTAACTGGGGTCAGAGAACAGAACAGCCACTAGATAGATATAGAAACCAGAAAATGGTGGCACACACACCTTTAATCCCATCACTCGGGAGGTCGAGATCCATCTAGATCTCTGTGACTTCAAGGCCACACTGGAAACAGAGCCAGGAGTGGTGTCACACACCTTTAATCCAGGATATGAGATCTCATGTCTTGCTTGGGAAAGACACATGCCTTTAATCCCAGGAAGTGATGGCAGGAAGCAGAAAGGTATATAAGGTGTGAGAACCAGGAACTAGAGACTTTTAAGCTTTTAGGCTTTTAGCAGCAGTTCAACTGAGATTCATTAAGATGAGGACCCAGAGGCTTCCAGTTTGAGGAAACAGGATCTGATGAGGAGTTGTTGAGGTGAGGTTGGCTCTAGCTTGTTCTGCTTCTTTGATCTTTCAGAATCACCCTAATATCTGGCCCTGAGTTTTTTTCTATTAATAAGACCATCTAAGGTTCATGTTACATAGCTCTGCTTGTTAGAGTACGGATTGTAACTAAACTCACTTGAAACAAAGGCATTTTTAATTAGAAAGATTACTAAGTTATGGCATATTCTTTATACATTAGTATCAAACATCTGGATAACACCTCCATATTATTGACATATACATGATTTATCTATTTTAGGTTTAATTGAATAAAATATATTCCTGATAGTTTTCTTCAAGGATGCAGCTCCTGAGAGCCTGTACATGTTACAGTATTAGTCTGATACCCACAAACATTCTAGCAGACCTAAGAGGACTTCATGGGATATTTTAAAAGAACAAATGAAATTAGAAGGGAATAGTGTTGGTGAATATGGAAGGAGATGGAGAGGAGGAAAAGGAGGCTGGAATTTATCAAAATAAATTATATACATGCATATAAATATGATTTAATTCTGAACCTAAGACATAAAAACAAATAAATGTCCTTATCATAAGATGTTTAGGCCCTTGCCAGTACTCTTCAGAAACCTGCATGACTCGTGGATATCATAAGAGGGAACCTGCCTCCTAAGAAAATTAAGAGCTTATGAGAATGTCACATGCCCGGATGACATATTTAGCATTTGATTAATATTTTTCTTCAAACCAGAAATGTCACCTTGCTCAGGTCATTAGTGTGATGATGACAATGAAAACACCTGTGAGGAAATACATTATGGAGAGTTGGAGCTGAACTGCAGACCAGTAAAATAAACCGGCTGCATGGATGGCCTTAATTTTAAACATAGGGTCACAACTGTCCCTACTGACTCAAGCACTAAGGCTGATTGTTTTTGCTTATGGAATAACATCACAAATGTTCTGGGTAGAAACCAAGGTAATTCTATTTTATTTCTCATGCTCCTTCTGTTATTATAGTGGAGCCTGGAATACCCAGTTGTGTAAGTTGGAGCCCAGATATGGCAGGCTCAAGCCAAGATGAGCAAAGTCTGCTTGTGGCTGAGATGAAGTTGACTGCATTCCATGAGTGTGCCTCAGCAATAATAATTTGAGTCCTTTCTCTAACCAATACAGAACCTAATCTACACTATTTACTGCTATGTCATTATGCATCACTGAGGTCCTATGGTCCCCTGGTATCAGCATCACTGAAGCTGTATGTAAATCTCTACTGCAACAGAAGGTAGTTCATGGGCACCCAGTTTCAGCTGTGCTTCATTCATGTATTGAACAATTTTTATAGAGCATTGACTTTTAAAGAAAACAACAGAAGAACATATTCTCCATGCTAAAATTGCATAAGAATTACACATCTTAGTAATAGGATAGAAAAGTTCACTTTGTAGATGTAAGAAACCTACATTTAAGAGAATCTAAATCTTTAGGGACTTAATTAAACATTCTTATTTTATTCTAATGGTGCTATCCTTATCATTGGATTCAGAAGGTCATATAAGACTACTTAATCACTAAGTAACAGTTTCAGGAAATAAAATATGCTTGTATAAATATACTCATATATATAGATATTTATATAAAGTAGATGTAACAAAACCTTGCTCAAACATAGAAATGAAGCTTGTACATAAGCAGATACTTCTAAGAAAAGAGAGAAAGAAAATATATGGTGCCAATGCTTTTCTTATCAAGTTTCCATTATTTGTAATGAGGAAATATCCTTCTGACTACACTTTTGACTTCTACCTTCCAGACAAATCATGTTTACTCTTTGAAAAGTCAGAGTGTGAGGATTTACATCAGGGATGAATTAGCACCCGAAGCTAAAAGTATTCACACAGTGATGAAGAAAGAGCCAAAGTTTTCCTGTTGATGTTATATACTATTTCTATTGAAAACTTTTAATAGCCGTTACTCAGAGTCTAGAGGAGGGTCATGGAAGGAGGCAGGAGTCAACACCCACAGCAGCTGTGGACTGTGAAGGTTCTGATAGAGATGGTGTAGACAGGCAGAGCAAGTATATCTTATTCCTTTTTATCAGACTGCAATGATTTCCAGGGACAATTATATCAAATTGCTTAGAAAAAAACAGCAATGTTTCTACCTGTGATATTAGGTTTTCTAAATATGTATTTATCATTTTAAACACTATTGAATCTAATTTCTTCCAAAATTAGGTTATAGCAACAGCATCCTTAATCAGCAAGAACTAAAATATCTTTTCCTTTGTTAATGAATGTAAAATAAATTTCATTAATGTTGTTATATATTTTTAGTTATACAGCTGCAAAAAGTTTCATTTTTCTTGTAAATATTTTAATAGTCATTGGTTAAAATGAAAAGATTTTGTTTCTCTTTCCTGAATGTGTCTCTGGCACAACTCTGATAAAAAGCTTAAAAAACAAACAAACAAACAAACAAACAGAAAAGCTATGTTGTGGCACTTATCTCTATGTCCTTGTGGACCAGAACTTCCATGCTTTAGAGTAGCATCCTTACATGTTGGGGGAAAAAATGGAGATTGACTGATTTTCTGCTTTAAATGTGAAATGAATTATCAAAGACATGCTGTAATTGTGGGAGAGTAGAGCCCTTAATATTACCTTAAGCAAAAATACAGAAGAAACTTAGAAACCATAAAATTATAGTATCAAAACAATTGTATAATATCAGCTGGTATGATTTTAACAAGTTATTTCTCATAAATGAATTAATTCTTATGTAATCAAAATCTTACAGAAGTGGAATTAAAAGAAAAGATATATGTTTCTAATACTGTACAAAATTCAGTACTTCAGAAATAATTGCTTTGTGCCAAGTCAGTAGATTACTATTGTTAAATTTTAATTCTGAGAAAACTTCTTTGAAAGAAATCAATATTTGCTACTTTTAAGAGTTTAATATCCTATATTACTTGATAATTTAATATCGTGCATGTAGTCTCAAGCCAATGTTCAGAAATTTCTAATCTTCAGCCAACTTTAATAACTGAGGAAAACTAATAAAAATTTAGTCATTCTCCAGAAATTACACAATGTTATGAGGAAGGAAGTAACTGAAAAGCAGAAAAGTGACATAAGTTTAAGTCTGTCCCATGGCCTTGACTTGAAAACTGGCCATCTTGGTTACTGACGGCTAACTGCTTTACTAGATCTCTCAGCATCATCAATATGGAAGTCAACCCAACCCAGCACACATAAACAAAAATAAATAGAATTTGGTTTCAATATAAGTTTATTTTCCCAGAATATATAGTTACACAGAGACAGGGGAGAGCCTGAAAAGGAAATCCTTTAAAACCAGCCACACATTTGTCCCTCCCAATAATCAGACTGAGGGCTATGGATTAGAGTCATATAGCTCTTACAGATAAACACAGAAAATAAAATATAGTTCAAGATTTTCATACCAGGAAATAACCAGAGCAGAAATCCCAGCGGCTGAAGGATGCATGCTTTCAACAGCCTTCTATCAGGGCACCTGGTGTCCTTGAATGGTCAAAGATTCTCAAGTAGGATGTGTCACATGGCTTTATATCTGGGGTCACCTGCTTCAGGGGTCACAGGACAATGCCTGTCCTTAATGTTTCTTGTTGAATGTTTAGCATAAAGAAGTACTCATGTGTAAGAAACTGTACTGAAAATCCCAGGATTTTCTTTATGATTTCATCTTTATAACTTCAAAAGCTATATATTAAAAAACTTAACCAATTCACCACACATCATTCAGCCTTCGCCTTGCATACAGCAAAATGCTGATTACCTGATGCCTTCATATATAAAAATATCTTTATTTTTTTAGAATTATGACTCTCTAAAGAAGAGGAAATTTTTAGTGTAGGAATTCTTAGCATGCCATTAGCTAGACTTCTCATCAGAGTGATGTTCTTTGGCCCATGAAACATCAGGTAGGTCAGTTTTAATGCTGAAATATAAACTGATAGCCTGTGATTAAAAGAGCAAAGTCACAACAGTTACATATTTGACCTCCAGTCATCAGAGAGAGTTGCATTCTATACATTTATGAGGTTTACATCCTTGTGAAAAACAGAATGACACTGAGTGAGAAGCTCATTCTACAGTTGCAGAGACATGTACATGCTGACATGGTGATATTAACTTCGTGGTTATGAGGTCTTACCTTAGAGAATTCTTGTTTGACATGGAGCCCTACATGTCAAATTCACTCACAATTAGAACTTAGATAAGTTAATATCTCTAAGCCTTAAATTCTTTATATCAAAAATAAGTGTTTATGATAGAGGCTGCTCTGTACTATTATTGAAAATATTAATATTTAACAAATTATTATAGGCAAAAAGGCACAATGCAAGTCATTACATGGTTTCATATATAAATGTACTGTGTTTGTTATATTTCATCTTTTATACTTGACCATTATATTCTATACACTGTATCCTTTGTGCATTATTGATTTAGTTTTTTTGAGAATTTCATACAATGAATTTTGATCTTATTCATCCCTACTCTTCCAATAAATGCCTTCCAATAAGTATAGTTTGAGTTATATTAAGATAGAATCACAATGAAATAAATAAATTTGAAGGTTTGAAAACATTTTGTGAAGTAAAATTAGATTTTTGTAGCTCCTGCTATTCTCAGAAGCAAAGCGGGGGTTTGGTTAGCTGGGGATCGTAGGTGTTGAAAGACCCTTCTCTTCATCATACCCTCAAGTCAAAGTTGAAAAACAGGCAGAAAAAAAGAAGACTCAAGACTTTATATCGCACAAAACTTTTGTGACCTTTACCAGGGGCCTCACAGAATATTTTCCGCACAGCGAGTAAAAACCAAGCAGTTGAGAAACAATTCAAATCTCCATTGTCTGAACTCAAAAACATGTGGAGTGAAATTTGAATGGATTTGAAGTTAGATGTGAGCCACATGACATTGTGTGAACTCTGGGACCAGAAAGCATTACACACGCGCACATCTGTGCGAGACCATATGCTCTCCAGAGTTTTGCTGTAGAAGAAACTAAATTCTTTTGATGTGGGGGGACAAGGATGGTTCCTTAGGATAGACACTGACTTTTAGCCATCTAGAAAGTCTAAGGTTGCAAAGAGCTGTGAATCACAGTTGCATGCATCAAGACAAAGATCTGTTTTGAATGACCATATGTTGTTTGAAACAAATTGGTTTCTCCCAGACCCCCGTAATTTTGCTTCAGATAGTATAATCCATTCTCAGGTTTCACAATCCCAAACCGCAGACCCAAACGCCATGTGGTCTTAATAAAAGTAAGTCTGACTTAAAAAAAAAAAGAAAAGAAAAGAAAAGAAAAAGAAGTCGTTTTCTCTGCTTTTAGGTTATTTTCAGCAGAATTTTTCCTAAATACTATGAAGCAACTGTTTCTGGCATAGTGAGGTGTATTGTTTAACTAAATGTAACATGAATATGGTATGGTAGTAACCAAAATTTTAGTATGTAATTTCAAAACCCTTTGTTTTATAGACATTTTTTAAAACATTTAAAATAAATGTAAATCATAGAAATTCGCCAGTGTAATTTTGACATCACTAACAAACGACTGTGAGATTAATCTTCCACTTCAAAATTAGCAAGGTTGAGCTGCTCACCAAGCAGCCATCTGATTAGTGGCTTGCATTGCTGACATTTGAAATTTCACTTGTAGGACACAGGACCATTGGTACACAAATACAACAAAGAGGTGCATCTACACAGCGTTGATTGGATTGCTCTTCCCATAGAGAGAACCACTCAGAGAACTCAATCCCCCGCTTTAATAGGATATGCATGGATATCCCTGGCCACCCATGAAGCTGCCTTGTCAAGGCTCTTGTAAATCATTTTCCTAGACATTTATAGCACAGCATTACCAAGAAACTAAGAAACGAAGTACAGGCTGAGAGATGGATCAGTTGTTAAGAGCACTGGCTGTTCTTCAATAGGACTCGGGTTCAATTCCCAGCATACACATGACAGCTCATAGCTGTCTGTAACTCTGTTTTCAGGAGATACAATACTCTCATACAGACATACATGCAGGCAAAGCATCAATGCATGTGCAATAAAAATAAATAATTTTTTTTAAAAAGAAATGAAGTACACAAGATCATAAAATGATAGGTAAGAAAAAGTCCACCCCTTCCTGCATGAAAATTGTGAGTGAAATGTTTTATTTACTGGAAATGTCAATAAAACAAACCTAAATATTTTCCAAAAGCCTGTCTCACATGCTGTACTATATGCACAGAGTTCAACTTGATGGTTTAGGTATTGGGGTTAAGAAAAAAAAAAGACTGGTTCAAACACATTGTTTTCTAGACTTACTAGGAAAACATGAAAAATAAGAAAGGTTAATATTAACAGAAAGAATTCATCATACTGAAGATAATAGAATCAGCAAATTATATTTACACACCAATTAATCTTGAGAATCATTGTATATTCTCATCTCTAGCAAACAGAAGGGTCCCCATTCATGTTTTCCTTCTCTACCTTATGTCGTGTACATTGTCTTTAACCTTTTAAAGGTTAGTGAGGCCTCACACTTTCTCATGGAGTAGGGCAGTGGTTCTCAACCTTCCTAATGCTGCGACCCTTTACTACAGTTCCAAATGCTGTGGTGACACTCAACCATAGAATTATTTTCATTGCTACTTTATAACTATAATTTTGCAATTATGAATCATAATATAAATATCTGTGAGAACCAATATCATAAAAAGTACTAATATAAGAAAGGATTTTTCCAAACAAATGGAATTCTTTCTGCAAAATAGTAGGAGGAATTAAGTATATTATCTGCATTAACCAGGATTCTGTAGAGTGACAGAACTTAAGGAATTTGTATAAGCAATAAAAGGGGATGTGTTGAATCAGTTCATGCAGTAAGGTCTGCATTTTTCAACAATAACTGTCTACACAGTTGGAAACAGTGGCTGCTTAGGACATGAAGCTGATGCTTCACAATCCTAGTACAATGCTGAAAATCTGAAAGAGTCATGAGCAGTCACCAACATCCAGTCTATGTCAGAAGACTGGAGAAGCTTCAGTTTGACATTGGTGAAAGTAAGGTAAGCAGACAATACTGTTTGGTTTTTGCTGGTACCACTTTCTAGTTTTGCTGCCACGAAAGTTTCCACTCAAAGGGAAGGTAATTCTCCTTCAGTGAATTCTTTCTATAAACTATAAACAGATACTCTGAGAGGTGTATCTCTTATGTGACACACCTAGGTGTGTCTCTGTCTTGCTTCGAGCTAACAACCAAGAGTATCCATCACATAACCATGTAGTTGGAAGTTTTCTTGTGTCCCAGCCAGCTGGTGGTTGGGACAAATCTCTCTCCCACTTGCGTCCCCCAAGTAAACCCACAGGGACTTTTATTAATTATATCTCCTCAGCCATTTGCTCAGGCTTATTACTGACTATCTCTTACACTTAAATTAACCCAAAATTCTTATCTATGTTTAGCCATGTGGCTTGGTACCTTTTCTCAGTTATGCCTTGTCATCTTGCTTCTTCTGTGTCTGGCTGGTAACTCTTGATTCTGTCCTTCCTCTTCCCAGAATTCTCCTCGTCTCTTGCCCCACCTATACTTTCTGCCTGGCTACTGGCCAATCAGCGATTTATTTATCAACCAATCAGAGCAACACATATTCACAGCATACAGAATGATATCCCACAACATAACTAATGTAAAAAGTCTGAAAAAAACAGAATAGTACATACAATAAAAAAGGAAAATCACAGACATTTCCATTTCCATGCAAGATAAATAAGATAAAGCTTCACAGCACTAAAAACACAGTCATACTTGCCTTACAATTCAATATATGTTATTTCCATTTTTATGGGGAAACATATCATAGTACACATGGAGATTATAGGACAACTTTCTTAGTGGTTCTCTCCTTCCTCTATGTGGGCCCTATTCCATGATTCTAGGAATTGAACCCAGGTTTTCAAGATTGTCAGGTGGTAGGTACTTCAGCAACTACAACTCTTGTTTTTCCATATGTAGTTCTTATATAAACAGTAGACTATATCAAA
>CABHPQ010150247.1:13564-41130 GCA_902168405.1 Peromyscus aztecus
ATGCTTTTACACAAGCCAAACCCTTTTAAAGTTTCCAAACACTCAGAATAATTTTCTAGTAAAATAATTTTACAATAGACTTACATTTTTATGAAGTTTAAATGAGGACTGGCCCCCTTAGGCCCTTATATTTGCATGCTTGGTTATCAATTTGTAGACTATTTGGAAAAGATTAGGAGGTGTGTCCTTGTTGGTATAGGTGTGTGCTTATTGGAGGAGATGTATCACAAGGTTGGGGCTTTGACACCAAGCCTGGTGCCTGTTTTTTTTTTTCTGCCATCTTGTCTACTTGTTGGTCAAGATGTAGCTATTAGCTACTGCTCAGTGTTATGCTTTTCACCATGCTTCCTACCAAGATGATAATGGACTGTCCCTCTGAAAGAGTAAGTAAGCCATTAATTAAATTTTCTTTTATATGAATTTTCTCTTATAAGAGTATCTTTTATAAGAGTTGCTCTAGTCATGGTGTCTCTTCACAGCAATAGAACAATGACTAAGACACATTTTCTAGTCAGTGCATTAACTAGTGCTGGGGTCATGAAATGGAAATGAATAAATGTTTTTCATCATGTTTCTCTGCACTGAAGTTTGTGAAAGTGTAGTTTCTTCAATTTCAAGTTTTCTGTTCAAATGGGAAAGTATAATTGCACATGTGCATGAAGATGATATGATGAAACACATTACTTTGCATGCTTACCTGAAAATAAATTTAAACCCCTCCTCCATTTCTGTGCCATTAGTAAGAGAAACATGGAAAATACCACAGAAAGCACACATAATTTGGTATATGGACTTAGAAATAAACCTAAATCAATTTCAGTCACTTCCTGCACACACTCTATGGGAAGTTCCTGCCAAAGAACCATCTCTCACAGAACGCACAAGGGCTGAATGACTGAAGAGAAGTGTTTTATAATTGATGTCACTCTATCCTGTTACATGTCTCTACAGTTGTACACTGCTTTCGGATTGGTTGCAATCCGATTAATTACTTTTAAAGTGTCCATGACGCCAAAATTTAGCTTTCTTTCCTTTACTCTGTTACAACCAGTCTTAAAATAATATATCCTTTCCTCTTCACAAAATACATGAAACACTGAAGACTTATTCTACATTATATCTACTTTGACTAGTGAACAAATGATGGTTAATGGTTCCACTGTCTTATAAAGCTCATTTCAATGAGTTTATTTTGGAAGCCTAGACTTTCTAGAAATTCCTTTAGCCAATTAATGTTGATTATTGTTCTTTAGGTAAACCTTAGGAAAAATGGAATTTGCAAAATTGTTTAAGGGTATCAATAGGTTAAATAGTACATTTAGATTTTGTTTGCTGTATTTTAGGAATCAAACTATCTTAATTGATGTTCTGGAAAACAAAAAAAGTTCTTGGTAAGTAAAACTTATATATATATGTATAATATATATTATATTATATAGCTTGACACCTTCTAACCCATCATTCAGAGAGATAACAGACTCTCCACAGGCTCCTTATCTTCCTGAATGTATTTATTAGCATGAGAAGTTAAAATTAAGAAGCAATAAAATGATAATAAGCATAATTTGGAGGATGACTTCTTCCTCTGCAAATTTAAATCCAGTGAAAAGCATTGTTCAAATTTACATATTTGGCAAAGAATTACCAATCACCTCTTGACCACAGAACAAATAAGGTGCTAAGCCTACTTCTCCAAAGTGACTAACACACAGTCTACATTATGAATGTACACTCTCAATTGAATAATTCTATTCTATAATGATACGTGTTTTTCAAAATTGTAGTTAGTTCCTGCAAAAACAGCTGGAATGGGACCACCCAATGAAAGGAAGCAGCAGAGCCCAATCTCAGGAAGAATTCAGACTCCTAAAGATTCCTCAGACTAGCAGCTATTTATCTCCTTCAATACCAGGCTTCAGAACAGGAATTCTTATTTAGATTTAGGAACATGTTTCTTCAAGAAATTTTAGAAGACTCTGAAATATAAAACTTTAAGAGTGTAGTCAGAGGTTTTCAAATGAATTCCCTAGGTCTGACAATCTCTTAGTGATAAATGAACCAAAGTAACTGCATGCAGTCATGTAGACCTCACACATGCAGCCAACTTTCTGGTACTCTAATAAGTTGAGTCCCCTAATTACACATAGCCTGTTATCTCTGCACAGTTAATTTATATATTTCAGCTTATGTTTAAAATAAACTTCAGAATCCCAGAATGGATAGCATAGTGATCATAAGTCTTTACAAAGAAATCAAAACTTCCTAGAACATATCATAAATGCTTTAAGAAAATATAATTAAACACCAACTAGGAAATTAAGATTATAAGTATTAGAGAATCAATAAAATCAATTTGATTTCTGTACATGTATCCTAACTATACTAAGTGCATTTGTTACTTTAAATATCCAATTGAAGCTGATGTCTTACAGAACAATATTCTAGAACTCAAATATTCTCTTTCTTAAAATTCCGTGTGTCAATTTAACAATTTTTTCATACTACCTTTTCAAATGTGTTTCCTCATTTGCTTTCCCCCCAGGGTTCTTGTCACATTTTATAGATGACAAAACGTCAATCTGAAACCCAGTCTTCAAAAATGTTTGAGTAGCTTTTAAGGCAATTTAGTAGAGTGCCAGCATTGCCTAGGTTAAGAAGCTCGAAAGAAGAAAACTCCAATAATGTGCTTTCCAGTCTACAATTACTCACAAAAAGCTTTAAAACAAACCAGCTTCCAGAAGTCTGAGGTTTGAAGCAGGTTTTCAAGCTTTTACATGTTTTGTCTAACTGAACTTAGTGCGCTGGCACACTGGGCAGGCATTTTGCCTGAACTTGAACATTCTATCTCATTCAAGATGGATACAGTAGTTAACGAAAACAATGAGGCCACTATTTTCCACCACATGTTATTTTTTTTTAGTGTATACAGAGCTGCTCTGACATCTGAGCAGCCCATTCGCCTGCTTAGTGAAAGGTTTCATGTTTCTGAAAGGTTTGGTCCCCATCACTAATGACGAAAATAAATCAATTTCATCTGTGGCTTGTTTCTTTCCTAGTGTTTCTTTTTACTTCCCCCCCCCCCTTTCCTCTTCCTTTTAAGACAGTTTTCACAGAGCCATATGGCAGCTGAGAGTAGCAAAGAAGGAGCTGTGTTTTCAGGTCTTAACAAAAGGGCTGTGATGTCACCATGGCCTATGAATGCACGAAGCTCGGTCATGTGTACACAGGCCTTCAGGCCTGTCACTAAAAACTAAAAGGATGGCTGCTGCGGCAGCCATTACCTGAACAGAGATTCTGAGGGCTTTTCTGGACCTGGTCATTTGTCCCACATTTTCTCTCTATACATTTGTCCCATCTCTTCCTCAGAACTTAATGCCAAAATCCCGTTAGCTACATTGATGACATATGTTTGGAGAGGTGTGTGGAAGAACAAGAAACGAACAAATAGAGTTTTCACTGTTCTCGTTGCGGAGACTTGTATCCGAAGGTGCAAGGACCCACACCGAGATGGCACTGCTCCGGTTTTCACAGCTCCCAGTGTGCTACGGAAGAAAAGCGGTAAACACAGCAAGCCGCTCTTCGCCGACTCCGAAGGGCTTGTCGCTTCTCTCTTAACAAAAAATCTGAGCTGGATCTCCACGTATTCAAACCAGCAGTTCTCAACCTGTAGGTCACAACCCCTTCCTCCAAAAAAACGTTGACGTTATGAATCATCACAGTAGCAAAATTATACTTATGAAGTAGAAACAAAAAAAATTTTGTGGTTGGGGGTCACCACAACATGAGGAACTATATTAAAGGGTTACAATATTAGGAAGGTTGGGAACTACTGATTTAAACAATGTAACACACTATTCATGTTTAACTTTTGAGTAATGTATTTTAATATAGACATGCTATAAAAATTTCACAGTCACACAGTGCAAACACAAAAGTTTACATACATGCAGGTGCGTACACGCACACACATACACCTATGCACACATATGTTCCTTTTGTATAATTAGGCTCAAAATTTATTTAAACATTTGCACATTGAAGCTCAACTAAATGAATAAAAGGCAAAAGCTCCAAATCTTTGTAAAGCAATTACATATCTGAAGAGACCAGTCAATTTTGCTGATGATATTTAAAATAATATAGTGATCACAGTGTTTTCGCAAGGCGTGAAAGTACAAACCTTTCATAGCCTCACCTCATTTGCAACCTTATTTTCACATCAGCAGATGACTGATAAGATGGGGAGACATAAACAAAGATACTTCTTATGTATTTTCTAGAAACATCTGGAAAGAGAAGAAATGAGATAATAATTCCTGCCTTTAATTCCCACCCCTTTCAGAACTTTCTTTTCCACCAGGACTTAGAATGTACTTTAAAATGTACAATTACTTCTAATCCTATATGCCTCTTTAAATTCTTTATTCAGTAATTGACTATTAGGACTGCTATTTAAAGAATTATTACACTTATAGAACAAGTGGTATGGATGCGGAAGTGAGCAGAGAACTCAGTTATCTACAATAAGGAAATCAAAACAGCTGTAGACCGGAGCTGCCCTGGAAATCTGAGCAATGATAGTGATGGTTTCTATGAAATGAAGCAGGAAGTAAATTCATCTTAGGAGGAGGTGGGAGGTAGATTAATAGACTGAGTGGCCCCCAAATACAAAAAACAAAAACAACAACAAAAAAAATGATATCTTCAATCATTGCTAATGCTTCTAAAAGAAAGGTTTGCATGCATGCGTAACAATGCAAATGGAATCAGAGGAGAAATAGAGTCTCTTGAGTGGTAAATATTTGTAATTTCTGAGTGAGGTAAAGTAAAAATGATAGCTGTTTCTTCCATAGGTGATAATTACCAAAACCCGTGCAGAATGCAGCCAGAATAGGAGTAGATATGTCTTTTTATGTGCATTCTGAGTGAGCGTGTGCATGCACGCACACGCACACACACACACACACACACACACACACACACACACTGAGTATACATAGGTGATATGCTGTTATAGAGTGTAAAAACAATCACATAAAATGTTGAATAAAAATAGTGAAGTAAAATGGATAGAAGACAAGGATAATAAAAAGGACAAAGCCAACAGAAAGCACTGACGAACACCATAGACATTAATCCCATCACATTAGTAATCAATTTGAAAAAAATCAATGATATGCATGCACAAATTAAATGTGAATTACTTTTAGAATACATCAAAGCACAAGACTCAACATTAGCATTTCTATAAGAAATATTCTTTAATTATAAAGACAAATACAGAGTAAGGTAGCAAATGTAGCTGAATATCAATGCTAACACAAAACATTAGAAATAGCTGTAAACATTTTAGGTAGAGAAACCTCCAAGGCAAAGAGAGTTGCCTAGAATAAAGAAGGGCATTACATAATAATAAAGCCGTCAATTCTTGGGCTGTGGAAGCAATTCCATGAGGAGGGGTGCTTGCTATGTAAACCTGAGGCTCTGAGTTCAAAATTTCACCTTCCACATGAAAGCTAGGTGTGTGCCTGTAGCTCCAGCACTGTGGTGAGAGCGGAGGAAAATTGGTGCTTGTCGGCTATTGAACACAGACAGAATGAAAGTGAGCTCTAGATGCAGTGAGAGATTCTGACGCAAAGAATGCGGTAAAGAGTGCTAGAGGAGGGTGCCTGTACCTGATGCTGTAGGCATATGTGCTCACATACAACAGAGAGACAGAGAGAGAGAGAGAGAGAAACAGAGACAGAGAGAGACAGAGAGAGAGAGAGAGAGAGAGACAGAGAGACAGAAAGACAGAGAGACAGAGAGACATACTTACACACAAAAACAAATGATTAATTCTGAAGAAGTCTTATGGCCTTCTTGTTTACATACTTACAAGCTCCGTGACAAACAACTCAAGACAGTTTGACATGGAGAAATATATGACTCTGATGTTAACAGTTGGAAACTTTGAAATCATTATATTAGAAATAGAAAGATACAACAGTTCATGTGTTTCCATTCGTTTGGCCACTTGTCCCTGTATTCCATCCATCCCTGGTCCCAACAACTCTTGCTCACACAAACCCTCCTCCTTCTCGCCAATTGGACTCCGGGAGCTCCACCCGGGGCCTGACCGTGGATATCTGCATCTAGTTCCCTCAGTCACTGGATGGGGTTTCTAGCACGACAATTAGGGTGTTTGGCCATCCTATCACCAGGGTAGGTGGGATCGGGTTATTTCTCGACTATTGCCAGCAGTCTATTGTGGGGGCATCTTTGTGGATTTCTGTGGGCCTTTCCAGCACTTTGCTTGGCTGAGGGGCCCCCAACTGGATCAGGCCCTCTGATTGGGTGAGACAGTTGATTGGCTTGATCTGTTTAGGAGGCATACAGGCAGTTGGACCGGGTCCTGTGCTCAGTACATGAATTGGCTGTTTGAAACCTGGGGCTTAGTAGAGACCCTTGGCTCAGCCTGGGAGGAGGGGACTAGACCTGCCTGGGCTGAGTCCACCAGGTCGATCTCAATCCTCAGGGGAGTCTTTGCCCTGGAGGAGATGGAAATGGGGGGTGGGCCGGGGCGGGGGGCAGGAGGAGGGAGAACGGGGGAATCTATGGCTGATATGTAAAGTTGAATTATATTGTAAAATAAAATAAAATAAATTCAAAAAAAATAATAATCTGGAAAAATAAAAAAAAGAAAGATACAACAGTCAAAAAATCATTAAGAAGATATCTGAGTTCAGCAATGCCATCAATCAGCTGGATACATTGATATCTATCAATTACTTCATCTAACAGTAGCATGTGCCTTCAAGCTCATATGGGACATTCACCAGCACAGATACAGTCTGTGTCATTAAATACTTGTTCTTATACCCACAAATAAATGTAGTCCTCATCTCTCATCAAAGAAATTTCTCTGCAACAGATGGAGACTGCTACAGAAAACCACAACCAATCAAAATGCAGAGTTGTGGAACACAGTCCCAATGGTTCCATCTACAAAACTCTCCTGAACCTAAGGCTCAGGGAACATTGTAGGAGAAGGGGGTGGATTATAAAATCTAGTAGATCAGAGAGTTTGCTGCCCCATCATGTCTCCAATAACATCAGAAGCTACAGCCATAAAGTCTTATCGATATGACTGCCCAAATGTGAGCTGAACAAGGACAACAACAACGGACATAAAGTTCATTAGACTTCATCTCCACACAAAGAACTCTAGAAAACTAAGTAATGTTGCAAGCAGGAAAATTAGTCTCCCCCAGGGAAGAGCAAATTGGATAACCAGTTAGTTATCCAATGTCAAATGGTCAGCCCTGGAAAATATATACAAACAATATTTTACAGGCTAAGCAGGCTATATTTAGGAATATATATTAACAATTAATGGAAAGAGGAGCCATGAATTTCAGAGAGAGCAAGGAGGGATATGTGGGAGGGTTTAGAGGGGAAAAAAAGGAAGGGGGAAATGATGTAATTATATTAAAATATTGAAAAAAGAATTAGGTTACAAAATTGATCAAACATAATTCTAAGTCAGAGAAATCTTACAATGCATGGTCTCATATCACAGCAGAATTAAAATGGGAGTTGATTCAGAATGACCCGATCATGGGTCAATACATATGTATCTTTATTACTATTACTTTTGCTTCATTTTCACTCTTTAATATGGAATTGGACCCAGGTGAAAACATGGGGCTCTATTTTACTTAAAAAGAAGGAAGAAATCTCCAAACCACAAATCTTTGATCTTGATCAGATGAAGCATGAGACATGTGTGTTTTCCTCTCATTTTTAAGGAAACAGGTCATCATGCTCATATTTTTACAATATACTTTGGAAAACGGTTACACACTTACCAGTTTACTTAATCCTTACAGGAACCCTATGTGGAAGCCATGAACATCAGCCTCACCTATTAATCTGGACAGACTGATAACTGGTGGAATTCTGCCCTTTCCCTCCTACAACCCCCAATCCTCCTCCTGCATAGTATAAGCTGCAAAGTCTAGAGCTGGAACAGCCAGGGAGCAAGCATGAAGAGATGACAGTTGCCAGGGAGAAAGGAAAGAAAGAAGACAATATATTCTCAATATTTATTTTCTCTGCTTTTCTGTGCCATATACACTGTTCTTGACTTTATTTTTTCCTCAGGAAAATAATTAATTCAGCACCTTTTATTCTGTCTAAACATTTTTAAACTTAGGGTGTCCTAATGTTTGCTTTTATTTGATAGTTCTTTTTTTGGCTGAAATTTTTTTCTTAGTTTATTTCAGTAAGTATGAAGAAGTGAACAGAACCTTCAGCACTTCTCTGGAAATCAGTTAGTGGCCTGGTTCATTAAATGAAAATTGCTATACTAGCCACCATGGTGTTTTTCATGCTAATACTGGTGACAAAGTTTCTTAAGTTTCTCTTAACACATAATGACCCCTTTATTATCCACCCACAGCAACATTTTCCTTACTTGTTTTAATTTTATCACTAATAAGTTATTAATTGTCAGGCTTCTATTAACAGTCTGTTATGGTTAGATATAGTATAGCACACCTTTATCTCCATCATTGAGGAGGCTGAATACAGAAGGTCAACAATTTGAGGCCAGCATAGGTAGCATACAGAGACCATGTATCAAACTACATAAGTAATCAATAAGTAGTAATTAAACAGTTTCTTACTTGATAACACTTGATAACTCTTATTACCCTTTTGCTTGGAAATGTTTCAAATTTACTTTTCCACTGGTCATTTATTCACAAAGCCACTCATGTCTATGTGTACACATGGGTAAGTGTGTATGTACCATACTGTCACAACTACAGTAGTCACGTACCAAGCAACAACTTCAGTCACTCATCTCCAGTTTGGCTATGGTCTATGAGAGCTAATTCATCTCTATTTCATTCAGTGTGAGCTGGGGAGTTTTAAAAACTGAATGTGGGAGACATGAAAACACACAGGCTATAACAGCTGAGGTAAGATTACCAAACCTACTCATGGGAGTACAAGAGGCTCTTTATCTTTGGGTTTTCACTAGTATGTGAAATCAAGGATCCCAATATGATCAGGAAGGGGCTCCAGTTCCTTTAAAAATGGAGAATTAGAAGTTAATTTCTGCTAGGGTCAAAATCCATTATAATCAAAAGAAAAATAAAAGAATATTTCTCAATTGGAGAAAACAAACATTTAAGACAGATAATATATGTAGCCATTTTGAATTATAATCAGTCACAAAAGGACTTCCTTAATGAGTCTGAACAAATCCATGTTAGATCAAGACATTATAATCAAACTCCTGTAATATATTCTACAAAGGATGCATGTTGTATATTTTTGTTTTAATATGTATCTCTTATTAAATTATAAATTTCATCAGGATAGACTTTATTTATATTATGCTCCTAATATTATTTATATTGTGCTCTCATTCACATTGGCTGTTACTGTTACTAAAATTTTCTTGAGGTGAATTGGTTGGACAGACACTAAAGCAATAGGAAGAGAAACATGATGGTCAGTTTGTTTGAGAATCAAGTCTGAAGTTTTTAGTTCCTGACCACAGTCACATTGGGACAGAACTTCATGGGCATGATATGATGTTTAGGACTGAAGATGTGTTGATCTAAATGATCTAAAGAAGTGTGTGTGTGTGTGTGTGTGTGTGTGTATGAGAGAGAGAGAGAGAGAGAGAGAGAGAGAGAGAGAGAGAGAGAGGGAGGGAGAGAGAGAGAATGTGCATACACACACACATACTATGAAAATTAACTGAAAATGAAAAAAATAACACAGTCCCCTGACAACAACTTCAAAACTTTTTATTGGCAAGCTTTGCTTTCTCTCCAATTTCCTAATGGAACACATTTTTAATATCCTTGAATTTGTGCTTCAGGGCAACTTGGAAGAGTTAAGAATGCTTTTAAATCAGGTAGTATGTCATGAAATTAGTTTAATTTTATATGAAAGACCATGAAAAACAATATCCATATGAAAATCATTCAAATAATATATCCACAAAGCATACAAAATTCCAAAACAGAGTGACTATAACCTTGGCCACATTATGCTCACTAAAAATAAGACAAACAGCAACTACTATTGTCCAGTGTACTGTTCTCTATGATGTCACCTTTTAGAGGATATTATACACACAATTGTATTTCTTCCAAAGCATAAATTCAATGATATAAAAAAGTATCTCATAGAAAGAGGGAAACCTTTTTCCCTCCCCTCTGACAGATATGGTTACCTCATCGTCTAAGGAATGCACGTGGTAAATCCTGGATTTGTAGCAACACCTCAGATAATTACAACGTTTTAGGCACACTGCATGGAGGAAAAAGTGCTGCTTGTCTGCACAATGCCCTCTTTCTCTAGTGGTTTCATAAGAACGTGATGGTGGAGGCTAACTACACATAATGTCCATAAAGAAAGAGAAATTTATATTGTTTAAAGGGAAGTACTCTTTAATAAGCTGAACCAAGATGCAGCAAAGAAATAAAGCCTTATAAAAATTGGAATAAATGTCTTAAAACCATTATGGTACTTGAATCACAATTTTACATGGTACATTTCTTGTCTAGCTCTCACATAACTCTGCAAATAGCTATTGAATTCAAGCTGTCTCAAGGGTGAAAGTATAAAGTTCAATGTTTCTGTTGGATTTACTTGAGCTCAAAGAGCGTCTGGATTTGTTGGTCATGGCATTCCCTCTAAAACCCTCAAGTGTCTGTCAGACCCAGTTACACCAGAACAATTCAGCAATTCAAGATTTCTTTCTCTGTTCAGAAACATCTGTGTACATGGCTTAAATGGGAATTACCATGAGCATATTACCATTTGTTAAAAACAGTAACAAGATAGTTGTACAGCGTTTGTATGAATTATCTCTATCCTACTTGGTACAATGCTTTTAAAAACCGAGGAATATGGCCTAACACTTTCTGGTCTGGTTATTTCTGAATACAGATTTCAAAAGCTGTGCTTTACGTTGTTCAGAGGCTGCAGAGATGGCTTAGTGTGTGAATTGTCTACAGCATAAGCCTGAAGACCCAAGTTGAGATGCCCAGAAACAATGCTGCTCACATCTTACCCAGTGCTGGGGAAGGGTAGCAGAAACAAGGGGATCACAGGGAGTCTCTGTTCAGCTAATCTAGCTCAAGTGGAGAACTTAAGACTCAATCACACACACACACACACACACACACACACACACACACACACACACACAAAATATTATTCACAAGCTACACTTTTGTTTATACAGTTAGTCCAACATTTAACAGTGCTGTTCACTTAAACTTATATTGAAATGGTGCTTCTCTTGTTACATGTTCTTAACATATACATACACAAACTTAAGGAAGGCATACACACTTGGTGTTGACATTTAACACTGCATATAGTGCTATATCATGGGTGAGGATATCACTGGTTATACATATGTCCAAAGTCTAGGGAGCAAACATATGCTCATTTTATATATAAACTCTGTCTCCAGAAATCTGCTTTAAAAGTTCTGTGACAAGCAGACAATTAAGAATATCATCATCATTATGTCCATTTCAAGTACAGATTTTGTAAACTCAAATGAAGAAAGACCAAGGGACATCTGATGGTAGAGAAGGATATTTCTGTAGTTACATTTTGTCTTTAGTGTCTAAAACTAAATAAGGGAATACATTAGAAAGAAGAAAAGAAGCTTTAAGGAAGGAGGTGGCATTGCTTTTTTCCTGTGTTATATTTGTCAGCTGTGTATTATTTTCCCTCTATTTTGGAAATTGGGGTTTGACTTTTTCTAAGGTGATATATGAGAGAGAAAGGAAATAGGGAAACACTGGAAGGGATACACTTTACTTCTACAGAACATGAGCAATTCTGGATTTTCAAATAAACCATTATTATTGATGGTATAAATTGATATCATCACATTCTTGGGGTCATACAATCCAACTAAAGAGAGAAAATAGATCTAGACCTTAAGCTCTAAAACTAATAGGAGAAACAGAGGGGAGACCCTGGTGGACATTACATGGGAAAGACTTTCTCAAAACAACTGTAAAGCATGGGAAATAAGCCCAGGTATTGATTGCATACAATGAGATATTCAAATGGGATTGCATAAAATTTAGACTTTCTGGACCACAACAGGAAAAATTAGCAGAGATAAGTTGTAGCTGACAGAATGACTGTCATCAAGAAATCAAACATCAGGAGGATGGAGAGATAGCTCAGCAGTTAAGATCATTAACTATTCCTCCAAAGGACCCCAGGTATAATTCCCAGTACCCACATGGTGGCTCACAAATTGCCTGTAACTCCAGTCTCAGAGGTCCCAGCATCATCTTTTAGTTTCCACGGACACAATGTACACACATGGTGTACTCGCATGCAGGCAGTTAAAACAACCATACACATAAAAATAAACAGATTCATTAATTATGTCATAAATCTAATTTCTGAAGGCAATATATGAAGGCTCGTCATAGACTCAGTGTCAGAATTGGTTCTTGGATAAAATCAACAAGATAGACAAAGTCTTATCCAAACTAACCAAAAGGCAGAGAGAGAAAATGCAAATTAACAAAATCAATAATGAAAAAGGGGGCATAACAACAGACACTGAGGAAATCCAGAGAATCATTCGGTCACACTTCAAAACACTGTAGTTCACAAAACTGGAAAATCTAAAAGAAATGGATAATTTTCTGGATAGGTATCACATACCAAAGTTAAATCAAGACCAGATAAACAACTTAAATAGACCTATAACCCATAAGGAAATAAATAGAAGCAGTCATTAAAAGTCTCCCAACCAAAAAAAGTCCAGGGCCAGATGGTTTCAACATAGAATTCTACCATAATTTCAAAGATTTAATACCAATCCTCCTCAAATTGTTCCACACAATAGAAACATAAGGAATATCACCAAACTCTTTTTATGAGGCTACAGTTACCCTGATACCCAAACCACACAAAGATGCAACAAAGAAAGAGAATTACAGTCCAATCTCCCTCATGAACATTAATGCAAAAATGCTCAACAAAACACTGGCAAACTGAATCCAAGAACATATCACAAAAAAAAATCATCCACTGTGATCAAGTAGGCTTCATCCCAGAGATGCAGGAGTGGTTCAACATGGGAAAATCTGTCAATGTAATCCACCACATAAACAAACTGAAAGAAAAAAAAAACCATGATCATCTCATTAGATGCTGAAAAAAAACCTTTCACAAAATCCAACAGCCACTAAATTTTTTTAAACTCTGAGCAATAACTCAATGGCTTTTGAAGCCCTTAGTTACAAATTTCTTCCATAATACTCCCCAAAATAACATGGTCATGTCTGTCAAAGCAATGTCTTGAGGTCTTTTGTGGTAAGTTTTCTCTTGGTGGTAAGTTGTTTGCTTTATGTTGCTGTGATAAAACATCATGACCAAAAGAGTTATTGAGCTTACATGCCATGACCACAACCCATTATGTAGGGAAGCTAAGACAAGAAAGAACTCAGGCAACAAAGGGACTTGGGTGCCAGGAACTGAACTAGAGATTACACAGGAGTCCTGATTAGTGTTTTTCTCTTTAACTTGTTCAGTCTGCTTTCTTATACAATCCAGCAACACCTGCCCAAGGATGGTTCTACCCACAGTGGGCTGAGCCCTCAATATCAGTCATTAATTTGATGGAAGCATAGTCTCAATTGAGAGACTTTCCTTCAAGGTGACCCTAGCTTATATCAAATTGACCAAAACAAACAAATATACATACATGCATACACACACACACACACACACACACACACACACACACACACACACACTATATCTAGATGTAGATATAGATATAGATGTAGATGTAGATGTAGATATAGATATAGATATAGATATATAACCAGCACAGATATCAATAAGAATGTTCCTAAAAAACAAATATAGGCTGGGGTATGGCTTAGTTGGTAAAGTCTTTGCAGGAGTCCCTTGGTTTAATCTCTAGAATCACACAAACTAAACATAGTAGCAAATACCTGTAATCCCAGCAGTTGGGATGAGGAAGCATAAAAATCAAAAAGATTGAGAGTACAAGGTCTTCCTTTATTACAGAGTGAGTCTGAGTCAGCCAAAGCTCAATGACACCCTACATGAAGAAAAACTAGAATACTGTATTATACTACTTTAGTTCTCACAGCTATGGACTTGAAGAATTCACAGTCATCATATCACAGAGACAAATGTACTATATTTCGTTATTTACTATTGCACTATTAGTAAGAGTCAAGATAAGTAATCAGGTCAGATGGCCGCCAGCAGATAACTGGGTAAAAAAAAAAATCTGATAAATGCAGAATATTTGTTAAACCATAAAGAAAAATTAAACCATGTAAAATCATGACCTTTGTAGAAAATGGAAGAGACTGGATATCATTATGCTATGCGAAATAAACCAGACTCTGAAAGATAAGCATAACATGTTACTCTCATGCAGAAACTAGAAAAGAAAAAAAAAAAGTAAAGGTGGAAAGAATGATGCCTATGACAGAGCTAACCACCACTGTACGTAAAGGTCCAAGGGGTAGTATATCTGTACAGACATAGGGATACAATAACTGGATAAGGCATTTGTCTCTGGGAAATAGCCGTGTGTTGTTAGGAGGCCTTGCTGCACTGATTCCTGCCTGCCATTTGGTTGTGCTTAGTTTCAGGACTTCTGTAGCTGGCCACTGCAGTTACATGTTCATCCTTTGACATGTGGAAATTTGATCAGTCCTTTGTCCTGAACTATTTTCACTCAGGTATTTCACCAGGCAAAATTGTGAATAATCTTTCTCCTCTCTCGGCAATGAACTTATTTTTTTTCTACCCTAAAATTTTAAGGCACATGTTCACTCACTGTGTGGGGTTCCTTCCTTCTACCTCTTCAGCCTGAGTGTTACTGATCATTGGTGAAATCCAAGCAGCAGATCAAAGCTCCTCTTGTTCACTTCGCAGCCTTCTCTCCTCCCATCCATCTCAGCTCCAGCCAGGTCCATGGGGATGCGAGTATGACTGAGGAAAAAGATTCCCCTGTGAAAAGTCTCTACTCTCTTTCAACAAGCCTTCTACCTTTTCCTCATAATGCCTTTCCTAAACTGGAAAACTTTAAAAAATCCACTTTTTAAAATTATTATTTTATTTTATAATTAATTTAATTTTATATATCAGCCACGGATTCCCCTATATTCCCTCCTCCCATCCCCCAGCCTTCCCCCCCAATGCACCCCCCCATTCCCACTTCCTCCAAGGCAAAGTCTCCCCTGGGGATTCAGGTCAGCCTGGTAGATTTGACTGAGGCAGGTCCAGTCCCCTCCTCCCTACGCCAAGGCTGAGCAAAATGTCTCAGCATAGGCCCTAGGTTCTAAAAAGCCAGCTCATGCACTAAGGACAGGTCCTGCTCCCACTGCCTGGGGGCCTCCTAAATAGTTCAAGCTAATCAACTGTCCCATTTATCCAGAGGGCCTGATCCAGTTCCATGGGGGCTCCTCAGCTATTGTTTCATAGTTCATGTGTTTCCACTAGTTTGGCTGTTTGTCCCTGTGCTTTTTCGAATCATGGTCTCAATATTTCTTGCTCATATAATCGCTCCTCTCTCTGAGGCGCAAACTTGTACAACCACTTTGGAAATCAATATGGCGATTTCTTAGAAAATTGGGAATCAATCTCCCCCAAGATCCAGCTATACCACTTGGGCATATATATACCCAAGGAATGCTCAATCATACCACAAGGACACATGCTCAAATATGTTCATAGCAGCATTATTTGTAATAGCCAGAACCTGGAAACAACCTAGATGCCCTTCAACTGAAGAATGGATAAATAAAATGTGGTACATATACACAATGGAGTACTAGTCAGCAGAGAAAAACAAGGACATCATAAGGTTTGCAGGCAAATGGATGGAACTAGAAAATATCATCCTGAGTGAGGTAACCCAGACTCAGAAAGACAAACATGGTATGTACTCACTCATAAGTGGATACTAGATGTAAAGCAAAAGATAACCAGACTGCAACTCACAACTCCAGGGAGGCTACCTAGTAAAGAGGACCCTAAGAAAGACACAGGGATCGCCCAACAACAGAGAAATGGATGAGATCTACATGAGCAAACTGGACGAGAGAGGGGGTAATGGAGGCAAGGGTCGGGGGAAAGATCTTAGGGGAGTGGGAGGTCTCAGCTGGATCAGGAACAGGGTGGGAGAACAAGGAAAGAGATATCATGATAAATGAAGACCACCATGGGAATAGGAAGAAGCAGAGTGCTAAAGAGGTCCCCAGAAATCCACAAAGATACCTCCACAATAAACTACTGGCAATGGTCGAGAGAAAGCCCAAGCTGACCTACTCTGGTGATCAGATGGCCGAACACCCTAATGGCATGATAGAACTCTCATCCAGTGACTGGTGGAAGCAGATGCAGAGATCCACAACCAAGCCCCAGGTAGAGCTCCAGGAGTCCAATCGGTGAGAGAGAAGAGGGATTAAAATCCACTCTTTTTTTAGCCCATGATTGCCTAGAAAGTTGCAGTTGATGGTAAAAGTGTTGGCGGGGAAAAAAAAAAACTGTATTTATAGTCTTCATGAATAAGTACAATCTTTACACTGATTAAGGTAGAGATTGTAGATAAAAGAATGTACTGAAGTGACTGGTCCAAAAGAATGGAAGAGATGTACTCGTATAGGACCAAGAGGCGGAAGGAGAAATCACCTGTGCATTCCAAGGGAGAGATGTTGATACTGAGAACATGTCCTACGATGAAAAAAACCTATTGTACATTATATGGATATGGAAATAAAATTAAAGTTCATTAAATGGCTACAGGAATATTTTTAAAATATCTATTATAAGGCCATTTCTGTGATAGGCATTACCAAGACAGTTTCATTTTACCCAACTAATAACAATAAGTAGTTGTTTTTTTCTCTTTTTACCAAAGTTAGCTGACAAACAAAAATGCTAAATTTTATTGACAAAATAAGATGTTAAGCAAAGAAGTTAGGGTTTTTTGTTTGTTTGTTTGTTTTTTGTTGTTTTTGTTTTTGTTTTTGTTTTTTTGGTCAAGGGTTATTGTGTAGGAGAAAGTAATTTTTTGTCAATGGCTTTTTCTGCGTTTTCACAGACTAAAAAGTTTTAATAGTTCAAAAAATTAAATAATTCTGCTATTTTATGGATGTTCATTGGACATGTTTCCTCCAGTGTCCATTTCATGCATCTGCCTTTTCTATGGTCTTGGAAATACAGATACATTAAATATTTTAGGCACGGATATTTACCAGTCCTGGAGATCATACAGCCTGCAATTAGAAAAGGCAAGTTAGAAAAACAAAGGAGGAATACATATGAATTAAAGTTTTGCAAGTTATATATGGTAAGTTAACAAAAAACTAAAACATTTCAAAAACACTGGTGGCAAGCATTTCTTTGTTTGTAACAGAAAAATCAATGCATTACAAATCACAAAATCATAGATGATAGGGTTGTCATTGCCAAAATTAAGGGATAGGGACCATCTCTGGGCCTTGTACTCAGTTTTGTGTCTTTGGCTATCTTTGGGTCAAAGTGTACTATCAAAAAACTGCTAACTGCTTTTCAGTGACTGAATTTTGTTTAATTAACATTTTTTTTTCTGGTGAACAGTAAAGGACAGTATAGTGAAATGCTTTGCTTTAGTTCATGTTTTACTTGTACAAAAATTATATAATTATTTTGGGCTTACTGCTACATATAGAAAATGGGTGTTGAACTTTTATAAAAGACTCTGTATATAAATTTCCATCACTTCGCTTCCCCACTGATTCTGCTGGATTTTGCCGAGAAGGGGTTAAATGACCTCTTCCTTGATATATAAACGTGGCCATGGAGTCCCTGAACTTCTTGTCTACAACAATTCCATTTGAATGTAGTTGGTCTGATATAAAGGAATCATAATTTATAGGTTGGCATCTTAAAATGACTTATTATTGAAGATAGATTTATAATTGGCTTAGTGTGATCAATTGAACATCAGTTTTCAACTTTATTCTTGAAGAACAAAGTTTTCCTCTATGGTTAGGGTCTAAACGCTGTTTCCTCTTCATCCTGGTTGAAGACAGAAGTATTACTGTGAAGGGACACATAAGTACACTTCAGTGCCAGGCTTAGTAATAACTGTTTTCTAAGTGTTTTGTAGGAAAAAAAAATGAAATGGTGCAATTCCCAGGCATTTAAGATTCCACTTTTTAAAACCCACTTTCAATACATTTCCCTTCTTCTGTGTCCTAATTTCAACACCATGGCGAAACTGCAAGTCTAGCATCTTAAGTCTCTGTGGCTAGAATGAATTATTCCCAGCTAGCTGCAGATTCATTTCTGCTAAAATTCTATTTCGCTAAGCTATTTCTCTCAAGGATTGCAGCAACTTTTTCTGAAAACAGATCAGCAGCTTTCAGTATAATCTCACTTCATCTGACTGGAGCAAGGTCCATGTTTGGAAAACCCTGTCACGGAATGTGACAGGAATAGAAAGCCGTCCTCCAGCAGGAGGACAAAAGCCACCCGGAAAGCATGGTTTCCTTCACCACCTTTTTTTTTGCATTTGTCTTGTGTGCACCTTAGTCGTATTTTGCTTTATTCTACATTGTATTGAAAATTTTTAGGTGGTAGCTTTGGTATTTTAAGACAAATTAAATTAAAAAAGTATTGTGTTTAAAATACCTCTTGAATACACAAAATAATACAAGCAAAGGCATTTTGGTATTATTCCAAAATTATTACATTCAAATAAACTAGGTGCAAAAGCAAATGTTGAATTCCATGCTGAACTGTACATATACAGACCATGTCTGTCAGAAGACCAGGTAGGCTACCTACAGACCCAGTCCTCAGGGTCATCTCTAGCACTAAAACAGAACACTAACCAAGGCTTCCGCATCCTCCTGTGATTAGGATGCATTGTTTGAGAGAAGACTCTATTTTCAATTTAAAAAAAAGAAGGAAATGTACACACACACACACACACACACACACACACACACACACACACACCCCAGGTGTGCTGACTTTAGATACTAAAACTATAAAGCCATGACTATTTTCTTCACTTGGTTTAATGCTTGAAGAATCAGACAACCAGAGAAGACAAGTACAGACCAAAATGAAGACTCAATCAAAAAGAAAGAAAGAAAGAAGAAAAGGTATCTCAAATCATTTGAACTGTAATTACCTTTGAAAAGTTGATGGAATTACTTAACATTCAGTTCAGTCAAGAAAGTTAATTTAAAGAAAATTGAATGAAAATTTTAATTGAAAATTTAATTTAAATGGAAGAAATCACTTGGAGAACACGTTTCCCTAAAGATAGTTAAATTTGCAGAATTATTAACTATGCCAATATAAGGCGTCTAAGTGATCTACCAAAAGTCTACAAAGCCAGAGAGTGATACCACAGGTTTGGGGAGATCCCAAAATAAGAAATGAAGAAGAAAAGAAACAATATATAGGGAGCTAACATATGTTTGCTGTTGATTTGGCATTTACTTCATTAAAAACAAAGCTGGAAATGTTGACCCGTTCCTGCAATGTCATCGTTAGATGTATCCCCAATGATGTACTGCAGAATTCTTGTTGGTCTCAAAGACTATGAAGCAGAAAATACCTAGATGATGGGAGGTTTCTTACCATCCTCTTTCATGTTTCTCCTCCTCCCTTCCCATCTTTACAGCCGTGTCTGCCATTCATTCGATGCTTGGCCATCAATCCTATTGTCACTTCCACCTGGTGCTTGTTTACAGGTGGCCTACTCTACACTGAAACATTGATTACTTTCATTTATACACAAGGACATTCAGGACAGTTTAGAGATTAGACTAACAGTGGCACTCTCTTCGCTAGCCTATGCGTTGTGTAACAATAATTTGCAGCTGGAGTTAACCGCTGTAAAGAAACCAGAACATATACTATACCACAGTAAACACTTTTTTTTTCTCCAAAAGTTAGAGAGTATCTTAGTTTTCATGGCTTGAGCTTTACAATATAAAAGGAGAAAATATATTGAATGTTTACTAGTGTTGTCAATAGAATAGAATTCTGGAAGGCAGAGAAATACAATACTGTTATGAACTTCACAGGCTTCTTCAAAATTGCTTTTCTGTGTTGCTGATGGTATTATACAGAGTGAATGAGGAACACAATGGTTTGAAAGACTAATCAAAATTTAACTTTCTTTGATATCACCGCACTAAATTGTCAGTAGTTTTATACTAATTAGCCAAATACAGCCTGGCATTAAAATAAAAATTAAGAATCTAGGATATTTAGAAAATCATTTTGAATAATTCTTCCATTCAAATTAGGAATTGTAGATAGATGTGTTAGATCATTAAATATTTGCATACTTGGCAGAAATCAAAGATGTTTAAATTATGTGCTATCTACACCAGAGTTCCCTGATAAAAATCATAGGGTAAGCATACAAGATAGACCAGAAAGAACATATTACTAGATAACAGAGACAACTGAAGGATTCAATTATTCTAACAATTTACAAAAATCAAACTAACATTATTTTAAAGAAAACATCAAGCATGGAACCAGGATATATTTACACCAAGTTTGGAAAAACCAAAAGTACAACATCCAAGTCCAGAGTTAATGCGTTCTATGCCTATGAATAATATTCTTTTCCATGAACCAAAGGACCAAAAAACTGACCAGCTTTGAATCAGGTTAGTAGAGGTAAAGTATTTTGCACTGAGGATGGGCATTTCCAGGTCAAGGATACCTAGTGCTTGGCCCATATGACGTAGCAGACTGGCTACATGTGATATTGGAGACAATCAAAGGTATAAGAGATCTTACAGAAGATGTCACTGGAAGGAGTGGCATGCAGGAATCTGAGAGTCTTCAGTTGTGATTGTCTAAAGCAGAGAAATACTAGTCTATTACCAAATATCTTCTGTCATGTCATTAAGCACTTGGGATATGTGATTATTAGACTCTGCGATTCTGGGACCCTGCTTGTCCATGTATGCTGAATTCCTCAAACCAAAATCAGACCTGTTGATGGCTCCAAGCTGTAACTCTGGCTGAGGACCACTGTGTGGTATGCCTTTGTGCAAACATGAGCTAGAAGAGAGGAAAACCAAGACTGAAAATGAATAACAAAACTTGATATAATATTTCTCTTATACTTCACATTTATGAAAAAAATGAATGAGCAGGGAATCTTATATGATACATTTAAAGAAGAAAATCAAATTCCAGTGCTTCATTTACTGATAAATTGATTCATGTGAAGACTGTGAGCTGTGATTAGATGTGACTACATGTCAAGCTCATTAAAGAATTCCAAGAAGCAGAAGAAATATTTTAAATACACAAGCCTGTGATTGGTATATCTAATATCCACTTAATGTGAACAAAACACATCTCAGTATGAGATTACTTGTCAACCAGAAATTCTGAGCTTCTAGTTAAGAGCTTAGAATAATAATAAAAAAAAAGCAGAGAAGAGCAGGCCTGAGATGAAAGCATATGATCATTTATGGAATATGTATAAAATGTGAAGCAATTTCTATTACATAGCACTGTCAACCAGAATAAATACACCATTGAACAGTCATTGATCATCCAAATAGATAGATGGTTAAGTCAATGAACATGAGATACCTTTCAACAATGGCCACTCCAGAGCTATTGTGTTAGAGTGACAATAGAGAACCAAGTGAACTCAGTACTAGGGACAAAGATCTCACAATTATCCAACTGTACAATGTCCTGTTTTCCAATCTCAGTGCACTGTTACTTTTGCAAATTCAATATGTTGTCAAAGGAAAACTCTGAGTCCCTAGGCAGCCCTGATGTTCTCGGAGCAGAAAAGTGACTGCATGAGCCATGTTCATCATGGTAGGATTGGATTCTGGCTGCTCTGGGTATCAGTTTGGTTTTGACATCTATACATCCTCACCAAACAAGAAAGTTCTAGAATATTTGAGGTACTAGACAGAAAGTCTAGAAGCCAACAAGCCTTGCTTCATCGCACCAAAGGTTCATAATTTTTAACAGTTTTATAAAATGTGATGGTCCATTTTTATCGCAACTTAATAAATTCTTCATTTTAGGACTGTTAGGGCTTCATTCTCTCTCTTTCTCTGTGATTATAAATAACAATACATGGAGCTTCTACACAGAATATCCTCTTGTCTGTGAGCTGCTTTGTGAAGTGTAAGGGAAGTGCCTCCTCACACTGAGCTCTACGGAAAATGGTGTTTTCTCAGAGTGACTTTCTGGGCACTACACCACCTTTATGACTTTTTTCAGCTTCTGTTCCAGAATGCTGGGTGCTGTAGTATATGGTATGTTTCGCTGCTACCCAACTCAGCCAATATTACATTTAGTCTTACCAAAAGTGTATCATACACAGAAGCTTGAAAATTATTGGATATTGTATTTCTTACGCATTTCAATAATCGCTATGGAGTCTGTATCAATAAATATTAATGTTAACCAACAATTCAACTAACTTTCTTACAGTCACTGAAATCATTTCCCACTTCAGCACTTACATCAAAACACTGACTTTTATTTACTAAAGCTGTATTGTATATGGTAGGATGTTTTGATGTATCTATTCCATTGGGGAATCATTTAAGAGTTGAAGCAGGAAGTTAATGAGTCCTAGGATAACCTGGGCTACATAGATAGGACTTATCTCAAAAATAAATAAATAAAACATATACCTTTTGTAGTGATCACTTAAGCAATATTTGACATTATTCTTCATTTCCGAGTGAAATTCTGCTCCTTAGTTAACATTTCCACAATTACCCAGCCCATTAGCAATTCTCCTCTCAAAACTTGGCTTATTTTACTTAACAGTGTCCTCTGGGTTCATCCATACTGACAAAATGTAAGGATTTCATTATTTTTAAAAAGCAAATATTCCTTTGCTTTTGCAGGTGTGTAACTTTTAGTTCACTCATCCATTAATGAACAAGTATTGCTGTTTCTTCTGTACTGTGAATAGTGCTGTAGTGAGCACAGGAATACAGAGATCTTTTCATCATCCTGGTTTATGTTCCTTCATATGCCCTAAAACTGGAGTTAGGGATGGTTTGACCATGATGTGGTAGGTGTTGGAACTGAACCAGGGTTCTCTGCAAGAGTAACAAGTGCTCTTAACTACTGAGTTACCTCTCTAACCACCTGAATTTACCTTTTTAGTAGTCACCAAGGTTTCAGTTTTCTCCACTTGTTTACTGACATTTACCTAAAATAATTATATTTGGGATATAATATGTTGAATTTATTATCAAACTCACTGAGTTCATAAACAATAATTACATATAAAAATAAGACACACTATCTTAATAAACCACAGATTCAAAAGTAGAGTATTTTATCAAGAATAACACTTGCTTCTTTAAGGGTACATAAAATCAATTTTCTCTATTTAAATTTAGATTTCCTGTACAAAACGTTTTCCCATTTTAAAAATTACTTTTAAACACTCAGGATGACATCCTGAAGACAAATGTTCACTTTAATTTCTATTTATTCAATTGTACTGAAGAATTATCTATATCACTGACAGCAAAAGAGATGGGGAACTTGGTTTCATGAATAAAATTTTCACAGGACATAACAGTACCACTATTTGAATATTCTTATTGTGGCTTTCTTACTGCAAGGGAAATATGGACAGTTATAACTTCACAAGTTTGAAATAATAGCTTACCAGTCTAAAAGGAAAAGAACATACAAAAAGAAAAAGAAAACATTGCCACTGTTTGGTCTCTTTTCTACATATTTTAACAATACAAACTAAGTAGAATAAAATTAAGTCACACAACTGCTCTGAGTAAAATATTCACTTTTGCTCAAAGACTCTCTAAAAGCATTTTACATGTCATTCTGAGTGTTTGAGTATGCCATTTTCACAATTAAAATATGGCAACAAATCCTTTAATATAATGGGAGTTTCTACAAATGCAAACTAATTTTGCCAACATTTTAGTATAGCATAATATTGTAAGACTATATAGAGGCAATGTGCACTTTACTACACACCAAAGAACAAATTGAATTGTAAGAATCTATCCTAAATATTGACTTAACTCTCAGGACAACCACATGAAGCACTAAAATAAATTTGATCCACAAAGAAATAAGAACATATTTTAAATATCTGCCTATCATTATTTTATGTCCTCCCTATTTTTTATAATTTCATTATGAGGACTAACAGGCACATCCCCAAACCACATTATTCCCACATACAGTCATTATAGAAGAGAATCAAAACTATTAAGAAATTAAGGCAAATTAAGTCTCAGCACTTCTGGAAATAATCACATTGTATAAATGAAACTACTAGTCAGAATATTATTGAGCACAAATACTGAAAGACTTACCAATCTGAAATGTAGGAAAGCAGAGGGAAGGGCAGAAAATCATACATTAGACTATAGTTTAATTCTCTCTATATGATAATCTATAGCTAGGTAAAGATGAACATTTTTGGAGAGTAAAAATTATGCCTTTAAAATAAAAAATTGATATATCATAAATAACATTAAAACAATAGGCTGACTGATATAAATGGAGTATTACAATATGTAATGCCTTTAGATATCTGTCTTTCAAAGTTGGAGTATTATGCACTATTTTTCAATTTAGTCTTATCTAGTTACACACATGAACAGAATTCTATGCATTCTAAAATAGTTCTAAGTAATACTGCCCTATAGATGTAGGCTACAAAATTTTATTTCCTTTAAATCGATAAAAGTTATTCTGATACTGCTATTCATTTCATTAGTCTGCTTGCTATAGTTACTTGGATGCTGAATTACACAATTTTATGGTTATTTAAGTTTATATGAAGAAAACAGATTGTATTAATGTTTACCAATGATAGCAAAACATATAGTTTTTAGATGAATAGGTATATTGATTATCACGTGATAAATAGAAAAATATAAATATAATAGGTAGGTAGGTAGATGATAGATTGATAGATAGATGATAGATTGATAACTACATTGTGCACTATTTATAAAACAAGTAAACTCAAGAACAATTTAAGATCATATGATCATGGTCCATTAGGAATGCTAATAATAGGCCTCTGAAAATTAGTTTAACTAATTCAATATAGTTCATTAATTTTGAGATTAGCTTAAGTACTTAATGAATACATTAATATTTTTCTTCTTAATAGTAAAATAAGTGCTGACGTTTAAAGCTGAGCAATTTCATCCTTTTAGATTGTGAAGAAAATAAGACTAAAGTGAGAGACCTAGTTTTAGAAACGTCCTATGTTCTCTTTAAAATTTGCAATTGTTAATTACACAGTTTCAATGTTTCTTCTTTGCCAGAAAGACTATTAATTACATAATAAATTTTATACAAAGATTAATGGTGCCATTAAAAAATCATTGCCGATTTTTGTCTATTAAGTTTGTCATGCAATATATACACATTTTATGCAATATAACAGCAAAGAATTGATAGAGAGGCTGGCCAACTAGAGCAGAATTTGCTTGCAAATGCAACAGAATATTTTATAATGATTTTTTTGGTTTTGGTAAATAAATTTTAAAGCTATGAGATACATCTATCTTGTACATTTCTAATATTTATAATTTACCCTTAATTTGAATTTCAAAGTGGAAGTAATAGCAATTGTGTGTGGTGGTGTACATCTGTAGTCCCAGTGCTCAGAAGACCTAAAGCTAGAACATAGTGAATTCAAAGCCAACTGGAACTGCCCAGCAAAACCTAACTTAGAGGTAAACAGATAGACCGACAGACAGATAGATAAAGGCATAAATGAAATTGGCAGGTATTTATTGGTTGACTCATAAAAGAAATTCATTCATCTCTTCATTGATCAAATTTGCATTAGTTTTAGACCAAGTTTAACCAATGTGTTGAACTCAGAATGTATAAATTACTAAAATAATAGACCTTGCATAGGTTGACTCCTGTGTAGATAGAGAGGCTAACTTAAAGTATCCAACATTATTCTTTCAGGGCTTCAATCGCAGCACATCTAATCAGTTCTAGGCTCCATCTCCTTTCTTGTATATCTGTTTCATTGTCTTCCATTTATAAATGTTTTTATAAGGGAAGGAATAGTGGTGCTTGCCTTTAATTTCAGTACCTGTAAAGCAGAGGCAGGCAGATCTCTGAGTTTAAAGCCAGCATGCTCTACAGAGAGAGTTCCAGGACAGTCAGGGCTGTACAGAGAAACCCTGTCCAAAAAAGACAGAAAAAAATCATTTTTATAAAATTATAAAAATTAGTATTTATTAATATATTTGTCTTTAAACATGCAAAGTTTTTCCTCTAAGTTTGTATGGTTGGTTGCTTTTGCAGTATTAAGAGTAGGTATATCCCCCCATCTGTTGATCAATTTTATTCCTTATGCTTCAAACAAGAAAAACAACAAAGGAAATACTAAATGTGTCATTCACATCATTTATACAAGAAGTGATTTTCCAAGGTGAACTCAGCACAAATGTGAATTTTTCCATTTTTATTCTTGTAACATAAGCTATCTGACTTTAGATTTTCCTTTTTTAATCTCTTTATTTTTATTCATCTATTTATTTTACATCCAGGCCACAGCCTCTCTCTTCCCCCGATATCCTCCTCCATTCCCCCCTCCCACTCACCCAATATGCTCCTCTTCTGTCTCCATCCAGGAAAGGGCAGGTCTCCCATGGGTACCAATAAAATATGGCATATTGCTGTGAGGTGTCTTTCTGTACACTATGAATATATATTGCTCTCATTGGTTGATAAATAAAGCTGTTTGGCCAATGGTGAGGCAGAATAAGGTTAGGTGGTACATTCAAACTGAGGATGGAGATGAGGAAAGGTGGAATTGGAGGAGACACCAATCCACCACCGAAGGAGCAATAAGATGCCAGCACACCAGTAACACCACGGCCATGTGGAAACATATAGACCAATTAATAAATGTATAAATGGGTTAATTTAAGATGAAAGAGCTAGTTAGCAAGAAGCTTGAGCCATAGGCCATACAGTTTGTAATTAATATAAGCTTCTGTGTGATTACTTAGGATCAAGTGGCTGCGGGACTTAGTGGAACACAGGAAAACTTCCATCTACAACTAAGAGACACAGGAAAGCTTCCAGCTACAGCATATCAAGGTGCAGTAAGACTAAACACCTCCACATGTAGTGAGGCTGGGCAAGGCCACCCAGTATGAGAAGTAGGATTCCAAAAGCCAGTAAAAGAGTCAGAGAGAGCCCCTGTCCCCATTGTTAGGAGTCCCATAAAATGACCAAGCTACACAGCTGTAACATACATGCAGAGTGCATAGGTCAGTCTCATGCAGGCCCCCCGGTTGTCGGGTCAGTGTGGTGGTATTGTGTTCCCCAAAATATTGTGTACCTTAATAAACTTATCTGGGGTCAGAGACAGAACAGCCACAATATTAAACAGAGGTTAGGCAGTGGTAGCACACGCCTTTAATCCTAACATTCCAGAGGCAGAAATCCATGTGTTCAAGGATACACCCAAGCATGGT
>CABHPQ010150249.1:492-25837 GCA_902168405.1 Peromyscus aztecus
TGTGACCAAGAAGAGGTCAGACTGAGCTAGCTAAGGGCCAAGGGTAACTCAGCCACAACCCAGTCATTTAGGCAAGCTGTCAGGGGAGGGGCACGTGCCTTTCTGTTCTTTCTCTCCCACTCAACAGCAACAAATTTAATTAAAAAATGAAAATGATTAAAAATACAACTCTCTTGAGAATTCTAGATCCTGAGTGTATTTCTTTACAGTTCCTATCTTTGATGCCCAGGCTACAGCAGCCTACTGGTGATGGGAACCAAATGGCAGAATGTTTGAGAAGCTGGACCTAGAGCGGGTCCTGAGTTAATGTTTGGCAGTGAAACTGTCCTTTTCCTGTCCTCCACGGAGCCCGTTTTCTACTGCAGCAAAGGATAGAAGAATGAGAATGTATGTCCATGTGTCATTTGTGTAGTGTATGTGTGCTGTGTATACATGTGTGTGTGTGTTATATGTGTAGTTTGTATATTGTTTGTTATGTATGTGTGATAAGTGTGGTGTACATGTAGGGGGGTGTGGTGCATACATATGACGCATGTGGTGCATGTATGTGGTGAAAAATTGTGGTATGTATGCATAGTGTGTATGTAGTGTGTGTGTGGTGTGTGATAGGTACAAACCTTCTGGTTTTATAGTCCAGAGAGGCTTATGGTTTGCCATTTCTTGGCAGACTTCAAGAAGGGAGCCACATTTCAGATGTGGCGAGTTTGGGAAAGATAAACAGAAAAGCGTCTGTCTGGTTGTACAGCCATCAGCACTAACAGGACTAGTGGAAGCTCCATGGCACGGAAGTCAGAACCAGCCCCGTACATACATCAGCTGATTATCAGCAAAGCAGCAGAGAGGATTCAGTGGAGAAGGGAGATGGCTCAGGACATAAATCACCTGCCATGCAAGCATGAGGACCAGAGTTCAGATCCCAACACCAGCGTAAGAGCCAAGTGTGGCACCCTATCTGTAATTCTATCACCCAGAGACAGAGTCGGGGGATTCTCCGAGCAAACTGGATAGACAACAAGAGATCCTGTCTCAATATTTAAGATGGAGAACAATAGAGGAACACACCAGATGTTAACCTCTGACCTCCACACATATGAACACACGTGCGTGTGCACTCCCATGTGTATGTGCATCTGCACATATAAACATTCATGACATACATATCCACGTGCAAAAAATGAAAATAGGTAAATTAAGTCCCTGTTTAAAAAATGATGCTGGGATCATTAGAAATTAGCATGTAATTATCAAAAAATAATTTCCATCCATGTCTCATAGCATCTATAAAAAGTAAGTCAAAAGAGATGATAAATTTATGTGTAGAATGTAAAGGCATAAAAATTCTACCACCACCACAACAACAAATTCTACAACAAAAGTAAGAGAAAAAGTCATTGTGCCTTATGCTGATAAAGATTTAAAGATGTCATAGGAGCGATCCCAGAAATTCAGTGAAAGGGAAAAGGCTAGATGTGTTATACACAGATGTTTCACAGCGCTTGGAAGGCAGAGGAAGGAGGGCCAAAAGATCAAGGCCAGCCTGGGCTACATAGTGAAACCCTGTCAATCAACCAATTGATCCATAGATAAGGTAAAAGCATACTTAAACAAAATTAAGAACTCATGCCCTTTGTAGGAGAATGAAAACACAAGTCACACATTGGATGGAGCTCTTTGGAAATCACAAAGCTGAAGACTAAAAAGGACTTATGCAGCGTGTAAGAACTCAGTTAATAAAAGAAACAAAAGGAGAGGAAAAGGGCATAGCAGATGAAAACTCAGCCTGATCTGTCATCAGAAAGTGCAACTAAGATAAAAACTATTTAAGCCTAAGTGCTGGCGAAGACAGGGAGTCACGGAGAACCTGGACAGCAGCTCTGGAAAGGGTCAGGCACGTCCTTACGTTCACTTAGCATATGCCCCAGTAACCTCACACCTAGGTATTACACAGTCAACTGAATATTTACTGTAGCTTTATTCACAACCACCAAATACTAGAAGTAACTAAAATGTCTTCTAAATGGAGAATTAACAAATTGTAGTCAAGGCACACAATGGAATAATATTCAATAATAAAATGTGAAAAAGGGATGGGACACTAGAGATAGTTATATTAAAAGAAATAAGCCGACTCAGAAAGGTAAATACCACATTTCTCTCATCTGAAGAATCTCTCTCTCTCTCTCTCTCTCTCTCTGTTGGTGTGTATGTGTGTGTGTGTGTGTGTGTGTGTGTGTGTGTGTGTACATATATACTTGTTGTACATTAAAGGAGAAAGGAACCATACAGGGAGAAGGAATAGGGAAAGAGAGGGAACAGAATGTATGTGTCATGAATGCAGAAGGATGGCTGGGAGGTGGTTAGTAGGGGAATAAAAACAAAGTGTAACAGTGGATATGTGTGGAAATATTGCAATGAAACCCATTTCTTCTTATGCTAACTAAAAATGAATTTAAAAATAACAATTTTTAAAAAACAGGACTAAAGCCCTGGTGCTGATCATCATGTAGGTGAGTCTGAGATATACTGTACTCAACGAAAAAGGTCTGAAAAGATCACTGACTCCATTTTTACATCATTCTAACAAAGGAAGATGTGCATGTGAGTAGAGCCCCAAATGTCAGAATGGAGACGGGTAGGGCAGATGTGTGCATAGAACCTTCCAGAACAACAGTACGGTCTTGGGCAGCATGAGCCATTGGCTAGCAGTGAGTGGAAGCTTTAGTCCCTCCTAAGACACAGGAAGCAAAAGGGTCTCTCAGAGGACAAGAATCTGGATCGTTGGCTCAGATATGATTTAGGCTGTGCATAATCAAACTCCCTAAATATAGTGGGCAGAAATAGATGCAAGGCTGCCTATAAAACTTCCAGGGAGAGCGTTGGGATGGGAGGGGTAGGGGCAGAGGATGGGAAAAGGGAATACTGCAAAGCCTGTCTGCTGGTGGCTTTGGTTAGGGTTAGCTCTTCACTCCTTCCCTGTCATAGAGTCCTCTAGCAGTCACAAGTCAGGCAGGGAGGATAATGAGACTCAGTGAAGCCCATCTGCATGTGAGTTCATAAGCCAGCTTGCCTGCATTTTCAATAGATGTTTAGGCTTCTTTAACTTCTCCTATACTGAGCAAACTGTTTCTTGGTGCTTCTTGGACTGGTTCCTTATAGCTTCAAACATTTTCCTAAAAACCGTTTTTCATTTTATCTTTAGAGTAGCCTCCCCGCTGCCCAGGTCTGCAAAGGATGTGCTCTGTGTCTCCAGAGGATCCCCCAAATCCTGGAGAGCATCAAGCCCTACAAACTCAGCACCCGAATAGAAGTGTGATGTAGAGTTGAGTCCCTAACTTGGGCATGGTAAGAGAGAAATAGTAACGACCAAGTAGGACAACTGTAGCAGGTATTCGCCCATCAGTGTTACTGGACTGTATCTTCCTCTCCAAATATACCTTTGATATTTTCAGACCACAGAATGCCATTGCTACCAAGGCGTCCCTCAACAAGACTGAATTGCCTGTGGGTCAGTAAAGGGTGCGGAGAGGAACCACTCTGGAGACGGTTTCAGGGAACAGCGTCTGCTTTATTATATGTGAACACTACTTATAGAGCGGAAGCCTGTGGACTGTGATTGGTTAGCACGTTACCTCAGACTGGACAGTGAGCGTTCATACCACCGGGGTCTCTCAGCACATAAAAGGAGACGTGAAGAGTGCACACTCGTCAGCAGGCCGGCTACTGGCTACTGCTCACACTGCTTCAGAATTCAGTGTTCTGACTTCTGGGAGTACTCACAGCATGGTGTGCCACACTTCTTATTTAGAAGTGCGGTGTGCCAGGGAGGCTGGCCTCCAGGCCATGACTGTATTTTTCTCCTGAAATAGTAAACTGCAGGTAGCTGACACCAGATGAGGCAAAGCTGCAGCAAGCATGGACCTACTGTGTTACCACACTCCAGAGCCAATAGCATCCACTTAGTTTCTGAATTATTTTTAAGAGAAATTTAACAGGCACCATGGGCTGGTGATGCAGCTTATGTGGAAGAGTGCTTGCCTAGCATGTGTGAGGCCCTGGGTTTAGTCCTTAGTGCCACATAGACAGGGTGGGATGGGGCATATCTGTGACCCCAGCACTTGGGAGATACAGGAAGGAATATCAGAAGTTCAAGGTCAACCTCATCTACATGGTGAGTTTGAAGTCATCTGACCCTCTTTAAAAAAGTAAAAATAAGTAAATAGAAATTTAACAAACCCTCACCTCATATTTTTATACCTGCCTATATATGGCAGACATCAGAGCATGTTATAGTGACCTCTTATTTGAATTCTTAATCTGCTTTTGTCGATATCTTCAACAAATCAAAAGCTAGAGCCAGCATGGCATGCTCAGGATTTCTTCCTTGTTCCTATATTTATGTGATAGCATAGTATGTCGTCGCCGCCGGCTGATGCATTTGTGTGTCGTTAAGAGATGATGACAAAGCCTTTATTACCTTATCTTACAGTGAACTCGTGCAAGGCAAGATGCCATGGAGGCGGGGCCTCTCCTTTACTTCACAGCATCATCAAATGAGGATGAGAGATGGTCTTTCCGAAGACCAAGCTTCCCTCAACTTAAGCAGCTCTTACACATCAACACATCAGGCTAACACAGCAGGGCCCCCAGGCTTGCTCACTCTGTCAGGACAACTCAGTGAATAGCAGCAGCCAAGTGCTTTTTCCAGCTGGTTGGTGGCCATCATCAGGGCTTTCAGCTGTCCATCCTGGTGCCTGGCTTATTCTGACCACTCATTTGATGGCATCTACACCCCCCTCAACACCATGTCTACACAACAGTCTTACTAACATTTCAGCAAGGCTCTGTCCCAGTACACCCGCACCAGTGACCTTTGTCAGACACCTTTCTCACCTACCTTAGACATAGCCCTGTTCCCTCCTTCTTCAGTCCATACTGTAGACTTATGCAACCTCTTTATTTTCTAGTAGATAGTCTTTACAGATTCAATCCACATCTGATTCAGTTTTTAATTTCCCCTACTACTTAGCAGTGTGCTTTAGGCATCAAAGGTATTCAATAATGCACTTATTTAGTAAGTTGACCCTGAACTTGAGTAACTAAATTATGAAATATGGCTGGATGTTGCTCCACTTGCATAGTAAACATGGTAAGCAGACAGTAGAAGCCTTAGTTGCAGAAATACAATATGGCTGATGCTGGTGCCTCTGCTCACTGATCCCAGTGCTCTTTCCTGTTGAACCTTCACGTGGCCTCAGTCTTTCTTAACCATGCCCCTCCAGGAAGCCTTATCAGTCTGTACAAGTAGACACAGCTGAGGAAGCTGTGGCCTTTAGAATCCGAAGGTTGATACTGTATCTTTAACCCTGAGGATCTTCTAAACATTTTACATACATTAACTACTTTACATCCTCACAACCCCACTAAGCAAGTGTTATTATTAACCCCATTTAACAGATGAAGAAGTGGGGAAGCATGGTTCAGTCACTTACGACATGCAGCTCCAGAGCCAGGGCAGTAAACCAGGCAGCTTACTCTAGCCCAGCAGCATGCTCTATCATAAGCAAACCATTGAGAGCAGCCCAGAAGTCTCTGTTGTCTGCTCTATTGGTCAGAGCTGGGTCAATGTCCATATTAAACCAGTAACTGACAAGGGACCCAAGATTAGCATGGAACCAACTCAGTCAATCAAGATTTATCCCCAAACTGGAGGTAGGCTCGTCTTCCCAAAGATATCAATCCTAAAACAAGCTAAAGTTCTGTCCCAGAGAATAGGAATGGAACCAGGGAGAAGAACTCACTACCACGACAGTTCAGTTTCACAAATCCCATTTCCTCTGTGACATTAGTCATCCATGCATGTGTCTTTGCCTCCTCCAAACTCGCTTGCAAGCACCCAAAGATAGGAATAAATATCACACATCTGCAAATTTCCCATTGGCCCCAGCATAGGACTTTCCACACAGAAATTATTCAAGGAATATTTGTTCATTGTAATTGAATCTTCACTCTGAGTTGACTAATTGGAGAGGTCAACAGTTGACCATGCTCAAGGCAGGCAGATAATGCATTTTCACGTAGATCTTATAATCAAATGTGTTCTTAGGCACTTCTCCCTTGCTGTGCAAAAATGCATGAAATTGCACATTAATATAGGTCAGTGCAAAAGCCCAAACTTATTAAATTGTTAGTGTCTTGCACTCAGCACCCTTGGAGATCACAGTAATGCCATTTGTTTATTGTGACTTCACAATTCTATTATCTTCAAAGAGACATTGTATTCAAAAACATACTTCAAAGAGCCATTGACAAGGATGGGTGGGCCACATAATTGGCAGGGCTCAGTTCAGAAAGATGATGTGGTTCGGTAAGTCAATTGTGGCTTCCCTTAGGCCTCTTGTTCCAACCTGCAGGGACAACTGGATTCTGAGAGACTGTAACATCCCAATACCTATGTGCCTATTGAATATACAGTAACAGCACCAACCCCCAGGGGATCAGCATGACATTGTCTTATTGTCCTATAGTGAAAAAGAACACTGCCTGGCCCGCATTCTTCCTGCACCTGTACATACAGCTTCCCCTCCCCAGGGCAGAAAGCAACAGTAGAGCCTAAGTACCTACCCCAAATATGACAGGGGTACCATAAAGAATGGACAGAAAGAGGAAGAGGAGTCTAAGCATGATCTGGAGCTTGGCATGTGGATGGAAACCTATTCTAGAGAGTCCATGGTCCAGGGCTCCAAACTCCACTGCCCCTTCATACGTCTCTCACAAACACAAATTTAAAGGTAAAATTAATCCTTTCAGGGGAGTTATACCAAAGCATTAAGCTCCAAACAGTTTAAGCATGGGACTTCTTAGGGTTCTAATGTGAAATGTGCCCCACAGACTCATGGGTCTAAACACTTGGTTCCAAGATGGTGACATTGTGTGGGAAGACTTTACAAACATTAAAAACTGTGGGGTAGAAGTCATGACTGACAGAGATGGGGGATGAGCTTCTGAAGGCTATAGGTAGGGTGGGCCTCTGAGGGTTATAGGTAGGGTGGGCCTCTGAGGGTTATAGGTAGGGTGGGCCTCTGAGGGTTAGAGTCCTACCCAGTTATTGGCCAAGCTCTGCTTCCTGGTCTGTACCCTATGAGAAGCTGCTGCTGCAAACGCCTACCACCACGGGCCAAACCACTTCAGTCATCCTGCCCTCCCTGGCAGGCTAGCCTGCACTCTCTGGAACTGTGAGTCTAAATAGCCTCCCTCCTCTTGGGTTCTCCTGTTGATCCCATCAGGGAAAGGAAGGAGCCAGCTCAAGACCCTGGGCTGTCACCGTCACCTTGTGCCTGGGTAGTGCCACACAGTTCCTGGTTTCAACCCAATAAGCCATTTGTAGGGAAGATAAAGCACATTTTCAGAACTGCTACTGTGAGGAGAAGGGACATAACCGGGGTGTGGGGGAAGGGAGGGTGCTTGCCGTTCAGTGTTTCCTGCTCTAAGAGGAGGCTGGGCTGACTTCCGACGCTGCCCTGCAGACAGGAACTAAGGAACTGGCTGGCATTTTTAAAGTGTTAGGGTGAGGCAACTGGGTTTATGGCATAGTTGGAACCCTTAGGCGGCAGAATGGAGGAGGATTCAAGCGAAGAGAGTGACTTACTCCATCATCTGGATTCTCAGTCAGCTGTTGCTCAGACAGATATACTGTATTTGATAATATAGTATTACCAAGATCTGGTTGGTATTGTAGTCCAGTGCTTAAAAGCCTGATAGAGTCCTGTGGTTATAGTAAGGTTAAGGTAGTTAAAGGTGGTCAAAGATAAGTTAGACATACCTCTCTTCAAACCCAAGTTCTACTATGCATATATTGGATAAATTAGGGCCCACTTGACTTGACTACTGTGAATTTAATTTTCTTTTCTTTTTTCTTTCCTTTTTCTTTTTCTTTCTTTCTGTTTTTTGTTTGTTTGTTTGTTTTTGGTGTTTGTTTTTTTGAGACAAAGTTTCTCTGTGTAACAGTTCTGGTTGTCCTGGAACTCACTCTGTAGACCCGGCTGGCCTCAAACTCATAAAGATCGGCCTGCCTCTGCCTTCCTAGTGTTGGGATTAAAAGTGTGTGACACTGCCATTTTGTTTTGTTTTGTTTTGAATCTGGGAAAACAAGTGAATTGCAATAGGGTTTTGTGAGAGTTAAATGAAATCATAGAGAACTGTGTGAAATGATACAGAGAAACAGCTTAGCACAGGGCCGGGCTCGTTAAACGTCGCCATTATTATCATAGGAGATGAACCATTTGCCTCTGTCCTCTGCTCTGTTTATATTTGTTCTAAAACCTCCGTGCTTTCAAGACAGAGGAAGGGCGCATGCGCAGCCATCTCCCCAACCAGTCAACCCCGCTCTGCACTGCTCAGCTCTTCAAGAGCAGAAGGGAACAGCTGTTTATTCCTTCCTCTATGTTCTAATACTCTCCTAGCTAAGGGCAGCCTCAAAATGGCCATCAAAACTGGAGCGACATCTACTTTATTGCCAAGTCCCTAATATGTGAAGAGAATTTAGAGAAACAAAAGGCACTTTCTGTTCATAGCTTAATTTTAAATGTACTGTCTTGTCAAAGAAAGGATCTCATTTATTTATTCAGATATCCCCTATCACCCTTACTCAAAAGTCTGTGTAAAGAAAACAACTAGAGGTTGTTAAGGAGGAAGAAATAAAATACATTCATTTAGTAGTCACAATATACAATCTTCCTAGAAAAGATAACTCATCATTGCTATAATGGTACAATATGAAAATTAATTTCTGGAAATCCTACTTATAGGTAACATGTCATAGAACACACAATTTGATATAAACAACAAAATCATTTATTTATTTATTTATTTATTTATTTATTTATTTATTTATTTATTAGAAACTCCAGAGGCAGCTAACATCTGGCAGGGATAAAGAAGTATCTGGAAATTAGAGTGGAGAAAAAAAGTACATGGTTATCAAGACAAAAACTCAGGGGCCATGTTCATTGAAGACTAGAGAAGTTAACTGTGGTGGTGGTTTTGAGTCCTACATGCCAGGTCTACATGGCTATGGAAAGAGAGGACTTAGTGTAAAATGATAACACGTGTAGAGAGTGTTCTGGGCACTTGGGATTCCATTACCATCCCCACTGAGGTCCAAGGATAATCAGGGGTACAGCTCTGTGGTCTCCTGAGCCTTCCTGGTCCGTTACAGAAGTTGGCCCTGTACTGATGAGGCAGGAGATGGAGATCAAGGTGACCCTGCAGGACTACTCCTCAAATTTTAACATGACACTGAATAACTGGGAGATTTCATTGTAATTCAAATCTGATGGGTAGGTTTAGAGTGTCCTTTGGGTGGGTTTAGGATGTCCTTTGGGTGGTTGTATTTCTAATAAGCTTCCTGGGGCTGGATGCTCCTAACCTGTGAACTCCACTGCCAGCAGTGAGGAAACCCAGGCTTCCTGGTGGGGACTGTCTGGTAGGAGCAAAAAACAACTCTTCCAAATTGCTCTCTAGTTCTTTCTCCATCCTGAGCACCAGAGCTATAATTTCAGAAAACAACAAGCATGACTTTTGTCATATTTGAAATATCCTTTAGGTAGATGAGTGCTAGCTGCCCTGGGCCAAGCCTTGAGTTCACCCTGTCCTTATCTTCAAGAAACAAATGCCATGGGTAAATATCCCCAGCAACTATTGTTAAAGTAAGTGCCTTTCATTCTTAGGACAAGAGGGTACATAGGGAAGGCCAGAACCAGTGACCGTGTTTAAGCTAAGTCTGTGTTTTCTCATCTGTGAATATGGATAATAACAAAGACCTCAAAGGCGTGCTTCCAGGATTAAATAAATCTAAAGTCTCTGATACTTGCTTAGTTGATGAATAGTTACAATAATCTCCTGTAATAGAAAATGTATGTGGAGAAGCAGATACAGAGTACTGGAGGAGGTTGTTGCTCAGGAAGCCTCACCCAAGCGGCCATTGTCACACTGATGAGATGGCCGCCTGAAGTTTCGAGAAGAGACCCGAGGGAGAAAACAGCCACTTGAAAGTTTGAGCAAAAGGGTGATATTGTTGGGTTTCCCCTCCCCTTTCCTGCTTTTGGCAAAGGTGACATTTCACTCCACAGTTTCTTTCTACATCTACAAAGCCAGGAATCTGACAGCAAGAAGAGGAGTGAATTTTTGCTAGTCCTACCAAACAGGTATTGCACTCATGATAAATATTCCGAGGGAATGTATTTATTCCATAGCAGGCATGATAAATGGAGTCTGGGTTGAGTTCTCAGGTGTCTAGGGATGCTTGCTGAATGAGCTGACCTACAGGAAGATGGAAGGGACCTGAGAGAGCAAATGTAAGAGACCTAACGGGTGTGCTTAAGCATTCTTATACAAGCAGAGATGTCATGGAACTTGTCATCACTGGTGTTTGATCACCGTCACCAACCCTTCTGGGAAGACTCTACCCTCTTTTGCCAGCACACCCACAGGCCCTTGGCTGCCTCTCTCTGAAGCTAATGGGCTGCCAAGATTACCACCTGCCTCCTGTCAAAGTTGGCTTTGTATTGCAAACGCTTCTCTTGGCTGACCATCCTTGCAGGGCCTCCACGGGACTTATCACATCACCAGGTCCCCAAGCTCCTAGTTTGAAGTCTGGCCCTCAGCTGCTGGCCTGAGCCCCTCTGCTAGCAAAAGGCATAGGCTTCGGGAACACAAACCAGTTCTAATATCTTAAAAGAAAATAGATGCCAGCTTTTTAAATGACCATCTGACATGCCCAGTGAAGTGAAGCTCACCTCCAGATGATTCCCAGCTGTCACAACAGCCCCGTGCCTGACTCACGGTCATCGCAGAGGCAAGGAGCATGAGCGCTTCTCACATTTGACCTGACAACAACAATTGTGATTAGAGATCAACTTGAGATACTCAGAACAGCTACTCATAATTACATCAATTAATGCACGTTCATTGCTTTACTGTTTATGAAGCATGGTTATATGCACTGTCATAATATGTTACAGAGTGATGGCATCTGAGGGGAGAACATAGTTGAACTATTTTACTACCTGAGCTTAGAGGCCAGGAGGAAACATGCGAGTTCTTACACAGGATATCAAAGCAGATTGCCATGCTAAGCATGAAAGAATAAGCATTGTCATTGCCAGACAGCCAAGAGACCAAGCAGTAAATCCTGGGTTTCTCTGCACCGGGTCTTTTCTGGCCACACTGCTAGCATTCTGCTTTACCGCTACCTACGTTTTCTGCTTCTTTCCATTTGAATCCAAGAAGTGCTTAGTGGTTCCTTGCCCAGTGTGCTTCTTCCTGTGGTCTGGGACTAACCAGCTGTTGATGACTTGGTTATGAACTTGCCTGATGATAACCACATTTCCTGGAGAAACTGGTGCTTGTGGTTGTCTTTTGTCTTGGCCTGAACTGTACCACATTTTTCTATATAATGTGAAAGGATTTATCTTGGCTATTGTCATACCAACCTAAGCTGAGCCCAATCATAGTTCAATATATCTGGTTGTCTTAGTTACTTTTCCACTGCTGTGATAAGACACCATGACCAAGACAACTTATAAAAGAAAGAAGTTATTTGGGATTTACAGTTTAAGATGCCATGATTATCATGGTGGGGAGCAAGGCAGCAGGAAGGCAGGCACAGTAATGGAGCAGTAGCTGAGAGTGAGAGCTTACATCCTGATCCACAAGCATAAGCAGAGAGAGAGAGAGAGAGAGAGAGAGAGAGAGAGAGAGAGAGAGAGAAAGAGAAAGAGAGGGAGGGAGAGAGGGAGGGAGGGAGGGAGATTTATTGGGAGTGACTCTAGTCTTTTGAAACCTCAAAGACTGCCTCCAGTGACACACCTCCTTCCCTAATCCTTCCCAAGTAGTTCCACCAACTGAGGATTCATTCAAACATATGAATCCATAGGGGGCCATTGTCATTCAAACCACCATGCTGTCAATTTTGACTTGCCAGTTTGAATAACTAGTTTCTTTCTGGTGCTTTCCCCTGAAGAGTCTTGAGGGATTGGCTTACATATCTTTACTCCCCCACTCTCATGTCCACTGTAAGTTTCCCTTGCAGGCAGTAAACACTCAATACATGCTTGTGGTTTGAGAGTTCTTCCAGATTGTGATGAGGCTCCTTGTGAACCCAGCTGATTCAGCAGGTTCATGTGGTTCTTATGCATGAACCCTTGAGGTATGAGGCCATGTGTTCTGAGGAGAATCAGAGCTGAAGGTACTTCTCCCCTTGAGAGTAAACATGCAAGTGTGGAAAGATGTGCTAATGACTGTGTGTGAATGAGTGTGAAGTGTGGGGGAGGGAGCTGTGTACATGCATTATTGCTTTACCCCATCCTCAGATTTTTCCCAGCAGATAAGCTTCCTCCCCAGAAACAACGGATTCTTTCTTTTAGGATAGTCCTTTCAAATCCCCCCCAAATGCAGAGATCTTACCTATTTCCTGAGGGTTGCACCCTAAAGTCTGAATTGGAAACTGGTTTTGTTTTTTTTAACAAAGCCAGGCTGCTGCCAGCCTGGGTAGGACACTAAATAGAAGTGAGTCCTCCAGAATAGAGACCAGGACAGAAGAGGGAAACAGAAGTACTACAGGAGGTGAATGCTGGCTTGGCTAGAACACGCTCAGTTGGATTTCTCTGGAAAATCTGAGTGTCCTGCTTATGACTGCCCACATGCTATCCTGACCTAGAGACAAGATGAGTAATAGGAATTAGTACAGGGGGCAGGAGATGAGAATGAGGGGGGAAAGGAGTGAAATTATAAAAAAAAAAATCAAGGAATTACCAGAAATAGTAAATATTTACCAGTAGCCTTCTTATTATCGTGGCAGTAAAAGTAGTTATCTACCTGTCTATCCATCCATACTTCCATCTATCCATCCTGCCTGCCTTTTTATCAAGGGGTTTATTTAAATTACCTTCCAAGAAGAAGTTGTATGTGGTGATGTAATAGAAACCACACGGGGAGAAAAATATGGAACTATAAGGATAAACAACTGAATGAAACCAAGAGTGGGGCTGCCTACAACGTGTCCATGGCTGGAGCATGAGACAGTGAAGCAGGAACAGAACCAGACGGAGCATCCTGGGCAACCTGGGATTTGGTCTACAGTACCTTGTCTGACGGTCTGGCTGTGTCTAGCGTGGACTCAGCCACACCCTGCGGGGCTCAGTGGAGTGGCCTCTACATAAAAGCAAAGGAGTGAATGTGAGTGTGAGCGTTGTGGACACTAAAACCCAAGTAGCAAGTTTGCTTCGGTTGCATAAGGAACGATGGCAGGAAGAATTTGCGTAGGTACAGGGAATAAAAACCTTGTCAGGGGTTATGAAACAGCAACATTAAGTTTTTCACGGTTGAAAAAACAGCAAATTTTAAAAACTTTATTTTGGAATTAAAAAAATAGATGTAAAAGTGTGTTGGCACCACTGCCTATAGGCTTCTTCTCTTATCTGATATCTCCCTCTACTGACAGTCCTGGCTTTTTTTTCCCCCTTTGAAACTCAGCAGGGGAGTCCTTTGAAAGTGACAAGCCTGTGAAGTGCCTTTGAGTCCTGGCTCACAAAGTGGAGAAGGGCCAGGTTTGGGGAGGGAAGTGATAGGTCCATTGGGGAATTGGGGGATTGGAGCCATCCAAGTTCAATCACCAACAGATACAGTGTCTGGAGATCAGATGAGAGACCCGAGGCAAAGCAGTGGTGGGAAAGTGGTCAATGAGAGTGGATGAAAGAGAAGAGAAGACAGAACATGCTCTGACTTTGAGAGCTCCACTGAAAGGTCAGGCAGATGGGCCGGAGGAAAACAATACACATTCCGTCATTCCCTGAATGCCTTTTTATAGCATTTCCTACCGAGGACAATCCATCTTTGGGTACCAGACCTCCAGTGTTGGAAAACTCCTTCCTTACTGTGTGGCTATTTATTATTATTCTTATCATTATTACTACTACTAATAATATTATTGACATCTTTTTGTTATTGCTACCATTGTCTGAGACAGAGTCTCCCAGCAGCCCAGGCTGGCCTTGAACTCCCTATCTTCCTGCCTCAGCCTCCCAAGTTCTGGCAGGCACCACCATGCCCAGATGACAATTCTTTTTATTAGAGAGCTATTAAACCTGATGAGTTATGACCTGGCTCCCTGCCATTCCCATCCCTTTCCCACATTCTATCATTGGGCATGATAAAGATAAACAGTCTCATTGTGCATTTGCTCAGTAAATAAATACATTGCTCACAGGAATCCCATGTGATAAATATAGCCAAATAGTTAATGCTCTCCTCCATTTCCAAACCTCTTCCTACCCCTCCCAGAAGCCTTGAGGATAAAATCATTGATGTTGCCTCCAGTCTGTGATGATTTCTGTGTCACAAGAACTTCTCCTGCAACCCTTCAGACATTGCACTGAGTAAATGAGGCACACTGTTTTCTCCATCTACAGATGGAGAAACTGAGGCTCATAGAGATATGTGATTTGTATCAGAGAGGCCACATAGCCAATGGGGGATAGACCCTGGCTGGAAAACAAGACCTCGCTGATGCTGAAGACTGGACATATATATCAATGTGACTCTCTATCTTCTGCTCACAGACAGCATCAGACACAGAAGAAGCCCACGGTGGTATTTACTGCCCAGACCAAATGGTGGTAATATTTATTTGAAAACTGATAGTCGGAGTCAAGAACTTATAGGGAAAAGCAATTAAGATGCAGTAGGCCAAGCTTCTCTCCTTGGTGTCTGCACAGTCTCTGCAGAGCCCCCACCCTTCTCACCCACCTTGCTACTGGAGGGTAGCTTTTGGTTTTGTTTTCTTTTTTGGCTTTTTGGTTTTTTGAGACGGGGTTTCTCTGTGTAGCCCTGGCTGTCCTGGAACTCTCTCTGTAGACCAGGCTGGCCTCAAACTCAGAGATTGGCCTGCCTCTGCCTCCCGACTGCCTGGCAAATAGCTAGCTAGTGTTTTTGACTCTCCCAAGTGATACTACTCTATCCTCCCTACAGCTCTCATTGCCAAACAATCCACCCATAAAGGAGTCTTGTGGACCAAGAGATTTTGTCAGTACATCCAGGTCCTTGGAGTGTGACAGATTTTTTTTAATCTACTATTGTTTGGTTATAATTGGCCCCCCATAAATCAGTTATATAGTCTTGGATGAATTGGTTATTCAAGTGCTTTGTAGCAGGCAGTGACTTTACTGAAGACTATGAGCTAAAGGCCCAACGCAGTACCTGCCCCTACCTGCCCCTACCATATCAACCCTGAGAATGAGTTACACAATCTATCCATGGAAACTGAAAAATAATAGCAGGAGAAAGGGGTGTCAAGAACCAGAGAGTAAAGAGGCTGTGGGACCATGGAAGCCAGAGACTGAATGTTAGCTCCTGTTTCTGTTTTCCAGTGAATGGTTCAGATCCTCTGTCTTGCAACTGGTAAAGAGATTGAAGGGTTTTTGAAACTTCTTTGTCTGTGGTAAAGTGGGAATAGAGAAAATCAAAGGTCTTAAGGAAACGAAGGGAGTTACTGATGACCATGTGTAACGGGGAAGGAAAACAGAGGCGAGGGCAGCAACTGGGGCAGGTGACTGACGATGAGTAGACGATAAATCAATGCTCGCAGAACCGCTGGCTGAGGAAGCAGCCGACGGAGCCGAGTGTCTGGGTTTAAGTGATTTTGATAACGGTCACACTGTTGAGTCTGTACTTCTTTAAGGCTTTCTGATAAGAGTGGGAGAAAAGCTGGAGGATTGTGCTGTCTGCAGCCAATAACAAAGCAGAGCTGAGGGCTGAGAGCATGAGGTGAAATTCCTTTCACCTGCTCCCATCTGCTGCTTCTAAACTGCCCAATTTTCTCTACATGCCCATGGTTTGCATGAGATCTGGACTAAGGGGATCATCAGATAAGATCCAGGAATGCTGGTTGGGGGTAGAAGCTGTTCATCCGGGACTTGGAGATATATATGATTGAGACTTGAGTATTTATTTTCAACTTGTCTGCAGGTTGGAGGGCAATCAGCCTGTTTCCTTCTGACTTCCAGGATCTAGACTTCTGTTCCCCCAGTACTATTGGCTAGGTAGGAATAACCTAACTTGACAGGGACAGGATGATAGATAAGCCACTGGTCTTTATTATAGATCAGAGTTTCTTAAATCTTAATGGACATAAGAATCATCTGGTTGTCTTGCCAAAACAGAGCAGACTCACCTCACCAGTTCCCTGTGTGGGTGGAGCCTGGCTGTCTGTCATCCCTAGTGAGGCTATTGATTGGGTAATGAACTGCTATGGAAGGGCAATAATAATATAATAAATCTGACCCTATGCCCATACCCACTATGGTAAAACATGTGATGTGCCCACAAGAAATTCTTCGAGTCAGTTCAGCTTTAAGAGGGTTTTGTTCCCTTTCTCTAACCTAGAAACATGCAAAGAAAAAATGTAATAGCAGGTTCTTAGAAACATGTATTTGGGGCTAGAGGGATGGCTCAGTGGTTAAGAGTACTTTCAGCTCTTCCAAAGGACCCAAGTTCAGTTCCCAATGCCCACATTGGGTGGGTCACAACCATCTGTTACTCCAGTCCTAGGGAATCCAATCCCCTCTTCTGGTCTCCATGGGCACATGTACATATGGGGCATATCCATACACAAACACACATACATACAAATAAACAAAACAAAATTTAAAGGATCATGCATTTACAGCTTAAAGATATTTTTTTCCCACATTTGTTTGGAAACCTACAAGTCTTGATTTCTTTTTTATTTTGTTTATTTTTATATTTTGACCTTCACAGTTTGGCACAACCCCACTTTTGTTGATTTGGCATTCCCTCTGTGGATCAACTTTCTCCTGGCTTTGGAAAAAGCTTCCATCTTTTACCAGGCACTTTTAACCTGCAGGATCTCCATTTAGCTTAATTGGCATATTTATGTATTGAGATGGGTGCCTAGAGGGCTTGGGCCACAGCATCTTTTGTATAAATCGAAAAAAATGAAATGAGCTGTTCTCACAGTGGTGTGCCCTTCAGTCATGGAGTGCACTAAAAGGCTCATCATTTACAGGCTGCGAAAGCTCAGGGAGATCAATAGGTATAATGCAGCCCAGGGCCATTTAGAAAAGCAAAACTCCGGCATTTTCAAGCCCAATTACTTTAGGAGCTTGGCCATTACTAATTCCCCGTTAAATCCTTCCTAGGCCTCCACTCTGGTGTTAAGGAATGGCCTCAACACAGAAGAATCAGCCTCCAAAGGCTAAGCCGGGAGCCTGCTCCTGAGAGTTGGATAATGTAAACTCTGGGGAGCTGACACTCCTGGCCAGCCTCCTCTGATCACAAGCCCAGCTGCGGACTGTCATTTTTCAGGTCGCTTCTGAGGCCCAGCATGCTTTGAAGGCAAGTGTGGGAATTGATTCTTATTAGTTTAATATAACTATAGTTAATGGTTTATAGATTTTTATATACTCTGGCCCAGCTCAGCATGTCTATTAAGTCTCTATTAAAGTTGACAGAGGACAGAGCAGGTCATAGGACCTGGGACAAATGCATGGCTTCCCTGCAAGTCAGACTGAGAAATGGCTCCTTAGCCAGAGCTCTTAGGTCCTCCTAAAGCCTTAAGAGAGAGGAAAGGGACCTATGCCTGCATACCAGGGAAGTGAGCTTGTGAGCTCAAGAGAGCTCTTCTCAATAGGAGCAAAGATAGTACCAGGCAATCACAATGCCCTGCTGGGATGAATTGAAAACAGACAGAGGGCCATCTGCCCCTAGGAGTCTCTGCTCCTGCCAAGATGATGGTGGATGGAAAAAAAGTCCACCTAGAAACTGTCAAGAACCTACTTGGAAAAAAAAAAAAAAGATCTTTGAAGATGCAATTAAGGATCTCCAAATGAGATCATCTTGGATTAACTCCATGGCCTATCAATAGAGCAACAGATGGCTTTATAAATAGAAAAGATGCTGACACCTAGGGCACTATGTGAACAGAGCAGCGATAAGGACATGGGCAGCACACCTGTGAACGAAGGAGCTCCAAGGATTACCAGCAAAGACCAGAAATTGGGATGGCATGGCATGAGCTCTCCCTGTGAAGTAAACTTCCAACTTTTTTTTTGACTCCTAATCTCTAAGAATTGTGGGAGAATATGTTTCTGTCATGCTATATTACCTAATTTCAAACTTTTTTTTTTTAGCAACAACCTTAAAAATCTAGTGTGATTCAGGCTACTGATCAAACCTGGAGAAACTCATAAACCAAGAAGAGATAGGAGCTCTGAACAGTAGAGATCAAATGTTCAGGTGGGTGGCTGCCACTTTGGGAATGGCAGGTAATAATGAAAAGTTTGAGGAAAGCTGGTTAAAGTTTACACACACATTGCCTCCAGGCTGTTCAGGAAAATCACTAACTGACTCTACTGCATGGCTTCCTGCAGTTTCCTAGACATTCTCTGTGGATATCCACAGGGCATCGTGGGGCATGCTCCAATGTCTCTCAGGGTGATAGCGAATGAAGAGAGGCACAGAAGAAGTGGAATCCACTCCTATCCACCGCCCTTCAACCCCCAAACCATTGCTACTGACTTCCTACCCAGCAGCTTCTTGCCAGGACTTCAAAGAGGTGATGCTGATTGAGAGAGTTACCTAACAAGATGGCAACAAATGACAAGGAGCAGCAATGGTTCTGTGGCTATCAAGGGTTCCTTTCTGGGCCTCACTCCTCCCCCTTCTGCAACTCACCTGAACTCACACATAGGAACTCATCTAAATCAGGACTCTGGGAGTAAGAATTTAGAGTGAATGTTTAAGAAATGCTTATGGTAAGGGACTATATTAGGTATCTGAACCAAGAACAAAGATAAAGCACAACTAAATGAAGACTATAAATAAGTCTGTCCTTGTTTGTTTGTTTGTTTGTTTGTTTGTTTGTTGCTGTGATAAACACCATGACCAAAAGCAACTCGGGGAAGAAAGGGGTTAATTTTCACTTACAGGTACAGCCCATTACCAAGAGAAGCCAGAGCAGGATCTCAAGGCAAGAAATGAAGCAAGAGATCATGGAGGAGCACCACTTACTGGCTTGATCCTCCTGGCTTGTTCAGCTCTGTTTCTGACACAGCTCAGGCTTAATTACCCAGATACGGTATTGGCCACAGTGGGCTGGGCCCTCCTGCATCAATCAGCAGTCAAGAACATGCCCCATAGACATGTGCACAGGCCAAGCTGATGGATGGGATTGCTCAGTTGAGATTCCCTCTTCCCAGGTATGTCTAGGTCTGTGTCAAGTTGACAGTAACTAACTATAATAATATTACAACCAGTATAGCTGAATAATGAACCATTGAGTTGGAAGATCAGTTTGCAATGGCTATGACAGGCAATAAGCTGGTCTCTTTAATGCACAATGAACCTATATAAATTTTTTTTAAAAATCTGAAATTTCAATTTTTGTCTGTTTGGGGGTTGGTTTGTTCATTTGTTTATTTATCTGTTTTTGAGGCAAGGTCTTGCTTGACTAGGCTCGCTTCAAACTTGCAATTCTCTTCCCTTAGTCTCCCAAGTGCTTGGATTAACATTATACATGACCATACCCAGCACCAATTTTATACCAATTATTAAATGTACTGAAGATATGAGAAAAAGTCCCAGAAGTTAAAAACAATATGAAAAATCCAACTCAGTGACAAAAGATGAATATATGAAATATAATAATAAAATAATATTTTAATTTCTGAGTGGAAAGAGTACAAAGCTCTTCGGATATAAAGTGATCAACTTTGGATAACCTTGACAATTGTTCAAATACATATACCATTTCAGAGAGTTATGGGTTTTATTGGTGATCAGGTTTTTTTGATGACACCTGAAACTAGAGCTTGATAGAACAGAAGGCATGAGTATTAGTGAAATTATTAGGGCCACTCCACGTAGTTAAAAGGGAGGTTTATTTTGTGGGGTAACTTACAAGTGAAGGGATAGTTTACAGGGTCTGGGAAAGGTGTAGTGCAGTCCGGCGGTGTTCTCTGGAGAACTCTGCTCGGTCTACCTCCAGCGTCCAGGGTCCAGGAACCAAGAGAGCTGGCGCACCTGGATCCCGGATCTTCAGGGTCCTCTCTTGGCCCCACCTTGTAGGTGTGACAGTTACCGAAGCCTCAATGGGGGTTGGAACTTCCAGATTAAAGCTGGAATGGCTACCCACTACACATGAGGGCACTGGGTATATGGAGGTGAGGCTAAACATTGCCAAACAAGGTTAGTGAGACAGGGATGCTCACACACTGCTGGGTTGCACCTCTCTGGAGGCTAATTTAAAGATACTAAGTAGTCCAGAAATCTGTGGACATGTGTGTGGAAATCCCCAACCTCTACTCTTCAAAGGAAATTCCTTTGCCTCTTCTCTCTTATTGCCTACAGAGACACTTTCTCCATCTTCCCCAACATCCTCTGTCATCTGTTCACTAGATCCAGGCTTTACTAAACCTCAAGAAGAGCAGTTGCCATTACATGATGCCTGATGGCCATGGTGGTCATTGTACCAGCCTTATATTGCTTGCTTCTGGAATAATCTTCTTTGTATCAAAAGGTATTTCTTTCATTTGTTCAAGTCACCCAGATCACTTCTCAGGTTACCGGCAACTAAATGCTGTTCAAAGCTGAAAGATTTCATAAAAATTGAGCACATTTGCTCTAAATTGCTCAGGTATTCTTTCGTCATTTGGGCGACTCTGAAATACTTCAAAACATCCTTCAATCACCAAGTGTTGATTTTCTGGCTACATTGTTTTCCAAATCTGTTTGTTTTGCTCAAGTTCTAGAAAGTGTCTGATGATGTACAGACAGGTCATATCCAACTGGAATGAGCAACCCTGCACTTTAGGAATAGAAATGAAAAGAGCGTCTGTGGCATATATGCTGTCCGGTTTTTAAATGTAGCCTCCAAACTCATGTGAAGGAATTGGTGAAAGATGGGCCAGGCCAACTTCAATGGCTGAGCATGTAGCTTGCATGCACTGAAGTCATCAGGCAAAGCAACTCTCAGATTAAGCTCTGTGTGACACAGACCTCAACTCCCAAGAAGAACCCTGCTTCTTCTTGGTCGTCTTGAGCTATGACCTGGGTTTCCTCCCAGGAATTTTGGACACTTTATTTAGAACTTTGTTGAGAAGGAGATAGAAGAAAATGTCCCAAGGAAGAATAAATTCATATATACAACTCACAATATAGGTCCAAGGATTTAGAAAGTCCTGAAATTCTAACCAGAAAGAAGCAGGTCACCTTGGCTGTCACTCACAATGGCTGTCACTTAGACACTGTCAATGTATCATTAGCCAAACACTCTCTTTGTTGACCACCCTCACTCCTACCTTCTTCTTGCCTGAACCTTTTAAAAAATAATTTCTGTTAATTCTTTGAGACGTTGTTATACAATGTATTTTGATCATATTCACCCCTCCCCCAGCTCCTCCCATATTCACCCTCTCTACCTTCCCCTTCTTACCCACTTAACTTTGAGTTGTCTTCTCCCACCAACCCCTCTATTGAGTCTAATTTGTGTTGCCCAACTAGTCTTGGGAATGGGGCCCGCCCTGGAGACTGGTCAATTTACAAGGGGTCACATCATTAAAAGAAACTGGCTCTCCCTTCTCTCTCTCTTAGAAGCTACCAATTACCTATAGCTCCTCAGCTAGTGATGGAATTTCATGCCTGCCTTCCCCTCTCCATGATGGCATTTTGTCTGGCTTGAACATGTTGTGACAATCACTGTGAATTCATATGTGCAAGTGCCCATTTAAGACTGAGCATTCCACAGTCTCTTATTCTCTGAACATTGAACTGTTGAAAGTTAATTACCTATGTTAATCTCCATCTACTGCAGGAAGAATCCTTTCTGGTGAGAGTTGAGAGGTGCACTGAGTTATACGTCTGTAAGTCATTAGGATTCCTTTTAGTACTACATTCATCTAGCAGAATAATAGTATAGGGCTCTCCCCTAGCACCTATGGTCTATCTAGCCATAGGCTCTTGGCTGCTTTAACTGTGCTAGCTATGGGATTTAGGAAGCTTTGGAATCTGTTCTGAAAGTGGTTGGTTACTCCCATAATGTTCATACCACTATTGCACCAGTCGTTATATCTCATCAGAGCATTCATTGTTGTAACCTGCAGAGTTCACAGCTGGGTGAGACTGATGCTTACTTTTCTCTTCTGGTCATGGGCATACCACTCTCCAGCACATGAAAACTAGCCAATAGAGATGAAGTTTCCAGGTGAGTACCAGCTTGCTTCCTCCATATTCTCTTTGACTCAAATATGTGGTTCCTTCAGCAATAGGGTCTTATGGTCAAATTCAAAGAGGGTAGCTGAGTATTGGTAGCCTATAATGTTTGGGGGTCTATGGGACCCTATTTTGCCTGGAATTTTTATAGGGGTTCGTTAACAAAATTTATAGTTAAAGCTGTATCCCTTGGCCTGGTGGAATTTCTTGTGTTTAAAAGATTCCATTCTTGACTTTTAAGATGTTGTTTGAGAAGACAGCATGTTTAATCTCCAAACTCATTTATTCATCCAGATTTCCCTGGGGATGCTCAAGCTGTGTATTGAAGTGTAGCATTCTTACAGATTGACACAGGGTAGTGCAGACTCCCACAAAATCTACCCCATTTTCCCTAATGCTGATTTCTGTCAATACTCTTAAGTAAAAGCAGCACCCAGATACTATTTAGGACTTATAAAGGGCTGTTGGTTGTCTCTGGCACATGTTTAAACACACTGGGAGCGATGTAGGCTTTATTGGTGATTTTAACGTAGTGCCTGATATAGGGACTTGATTGAAAATGGAGACGAAAAAGCCTGAGATTGAGGCTACTGGTATGTAAGGAAATGTAAATAAACATTACAGAAGAAGTATTAGAAAGAGCAAGGGAGGACCTAGTGGCTGTCAACAAAGAGACTGGCATGGTGTGGCAGGGACAAAGGTATGTGGGCACTCTATCAGTTTATATCATCTTGCTTAAATGAACACAAAATGTAAATTTTGTTTGAATGACTCATTGGGCTTGTTTGTAAATGAGATACTTAGACGTTAAGAATAGTTATTCTCTATTCTCTTTTCCACCCTATTAAATATGTATATTGTAAAAAGCTTTTTTCCTGAAGAAAATTCAACTTTTTTTTTAAATTCAAATCTTCTGAGACTGAAAGGAACAAGAATTACATAAGCAGCCTGTTTCTATAAAGCAGATTTTTATGAAAAGACTCCCATCAAACAATTAGAGAGAAAGAAAGGAGATGATATAGTTCTGTGTTTTCATTTCTTCAGAAGCTAAGAGTAAAGGACAGCCCAGGCTTTCCTGGAGCACAAGACAGGTCAACATGTTCTACTGCAGCATACCAAGATTCACTCTGCAGTCCTCTATTTGGAGACAGGAGTATTTGAGTAAGACAGAGAAGTGGATTGATGGTTCAGAATAGTGCACCCCAGTTTAAGTTCACACATCAGTGATCACTTAGTGCACACCTGAAGAATCAGTGCAAAGGCACAGGGGAAGGACATCTTTTCAAAGAGGTTGTGTTTGACAACTGATCCTGAAGTGAACAAATAAAGGAATATAGTGATTTGTTAATCTCTCCCTTTATTTGAAACATCCATATACATAAAATATATGACTTACACTTCAGTAGAAAACAGAAAAAAAAAAAACCTGTGCGAAAACCTTAGATTAGATGGGACTGAGGAGACAAGTCAGTCGGTAAAGTGCTTGTAACACAAGCGTGAGGCTCTGAATCAGTTCCCATAACACACATGAAAAAGCTGAGCATGGTGGCACATGCTTGTAATCCTGGTGTTGGGGGAGAGGAAACAGGGGGTTCTGCCTGAGCCTAACCCGGGAGCTCCACACCAAGTGAAAGACTCTGCCTCAGAAAGCAGCAGACTCCACCTGAAGGACACATCACAGCTTCCCCAGGCACACAATCACACACACACACACACACAAACACACACACACACACACACACACACACACACACACACACACGGAGAAAGGAGGGAGAAAGAGAGAGGGAGAAGAAAAAGAGAGAGGGAGAGAGAAAAGGAGAGGGAGAGACGTATCAAAGCCACCATGAGCATGTGTTGCCTCTACCCATTATGTACTCTGGCTAAACTTTAAAAGTTAGACAAGATCAAATGTTGACAACACAGTATAGTAAAAAGTCAGTGAACTGTTGGCAGCAAGGCATAAATGCATGTATGTAATTGGAAAAGAACATGTCTTTATCTAGCACAACTTCAGCTATGTACTCCTGAATCTGGCAATCTTGCCTCTAGATATATTCTCTTTAGAAAATGTCAGCACAGACATATCAGAAGACAAGCAGGAGAATCAACTGAATAACACACTCATTTTGCCAAAAAGACAAAAAACAAACAAAAAAAACCCAGGAAAATTAAAGATAAAATTGGGGGGCTGGAGAGATGGCTCAGAGGGAGCACTGACTGATCTTCCAGAGGTCCGGAGTTCAATTCCCAGCAATCACATGGTGGCTCTCAACCATCTGTAATGAGATCTGGTGCCCTCTTCTGGCCTGCAGTCATACATGCTGTATACATAATAAATCTTTTTTTAAAAAAAAGATAAAATTGATAAATAGGTAATGGAAATTTTTCTTAACATCTCATGCAGGAAAAAAAACAAACCAGTGAACAATAGCTGCAAACAACAATGTGGGTGCTTTTAATATTTGACAAGAGAAGGTAGATACAAAGATTATCCCTTATGATTTCATTTTTATAAACATGGAAGTTGTAAAACAAACAAAAAACAATTGGGCTAGGGCTATAGCTCAGCGGCAAAGTATTTGTTTAGTGCACAGAAGTTTCTGAGTTCAAGTCCACACTCCAAATGGCAAAAATCTAAGGTATAGATACACATCTCATACTAAGGTATTGAGGAGACACATTTATGTGTAAAGGAAAAGGAAAAGTGGAACGCAATGACCGTAGGAAGGGGGTGGGGAAGAATGTGGGCTGTAGGACCCAGGGACATTTGAGACTCTGAGAATGCTGGACTTCTTGGCATGGATTCTGGTTTCCCAGGTCACTTCACACTGTTTTTTTAAACTACGTTAAGATGTAGATGTATAAGTCCAGGTATGGTGGCTCATGCCCATAAACTCAGCACTCAGGAGGCTGAGGCAGGAAGATTTCTGCTATTAGCCCAAATCTAGTCTGATCTACATAGTAAGTTCTAGGCCAGCCTGGGCTACAGTGTGAGGCACCCCTTACATCTCAAACACACACACACACACACACACACACACACACACACACACACACACAC
>CABHPQ010150250.1:0-15418 GCA_902168405.1 Peromyscus aztecus
GGCCCTTACAAGAGCCATTCATGAAGACCTGGACTTTACTGTCTGATCCTCAAAGGCTTCATGTCTAAATATCACCAAATTAGGAGTTAAAGTTCTCCTCTGGCCTTGGGGTCAGAGGGTAAAAATCATTCCATTATTAGTGTAAATTATTGTTCATTATACATAGGGCTCCCAATGTGTTAGCCTCAGGCAGTCTGTACACCCTTCTCTTTACTAGCTGGGAGATCTTACTGAGAATTATTCAAGTTAATTACCAAGTTACTAATGACAAACATGAAGAGCAATTAGTGTAAATGTATGTTCTTCTATAGCTTCAACTTGATACTTCTTTATGGGTTAGAAAATCTTTTAGTTTTGTGTTTAGACTACTTCTTAGTAAAATTTGAATCTATAATGTGCATATACAATCATCCTTCAGTGTACATGGAAATTACTTCCAGGGTCTCCTGGGAATACAAAATTTGCAGATGTTCAAGTCCCTTATTTAAAAGGATATAGTATTTGTCTAGAACTCATGCATGTCCTGTCCTATACCTTAAGCCATCTCTTGATTACCCAATACAATGTAGACACTATGTAAATGGCCATTATACTGTATGTTTAAGGAGTAAGAGAAACATCTGTATATATATCCCACACAAAGAAGCTTTGAATGGTACTAGTCTAAGGTTGATTTCATGGTTAGTGCATGCCATTGCAGAAGCCATTTTTATTTAAAATATATTCAATATGAGGTCGATTGAATTCATGGGTACAGAACCCAAAGATGTGGAGGACTAACGGTATACTTCATTTTATAAAATGTTTTGAGTAAAAAAAAAATAAAATAAAAAATAAATAAAGGTAACACTCCTAACATACAAAGCCTGGCTAGACTGTTTTCAGTCAGTTTATGGAATGTCAAATACACTGTCCTCTGGTAGATACACACTGAACATCTATGTGAAAACCTTCTTAGATATTTGTAAGTGACTAATCAAAAAAAAAAAAAAAAACAAGACAAAGAAGTGTGGTTCAACCTTCTAAAACTAAAAAATAGTAATGAAATTTCTCATAATGGGCATTGTCAAAAATGTCTGTGGCACAGAATAGAGTGGGTTTTCATTTTTAGGAAGTAAGTCAGCAGAGATTCCTTCCTTCAGCAGGCCATCTGGACGTGCTAAGTGGAACTGCATGAAACTGATTGTGTTGATCCTTGCATGTGGTGGGATCTTAGTCTCAGACACACATCTCTGTGGCCCCTGGACTCCATTCTAGATGTAGGCCTGGGTGACTCCTTGGCCGCTCTGATGGAGATTGTTCTACTGCCTTTGATCCAGAGATTCGATCTTTGTCATCAGTCATATGCGACTTTGGCCTCTGTGAGCCTTGGCGTCCTCACTTACAAAATGAGCAGTTGAGTGGTGGACTGTTCTTAGTCTATCATTCCTCATCAGCCTCTTGACTGTGACGTATCTTCTGTAGAAGTCAGGCTTGGGGATCACACAGCTGAGTTACAGAAAAAGAGAAATCTCATGTGCTTTTAGGTACATTTACTATTGTGTGCTAGGTTACATTCGTACCTCTCCTCAGTTACATGTGGTCACAGTCTGTGTATTAGACATGGTAAAACATCTGTCGGACCTGCTTCCTGCTCATCAACAGAAGATGTATCTGTTAGTATTTTCTTTCACGGCGCTGTTTAAGCTACGGCGGCGCTGGTTAAACGGCGCTGCCCCCTGGCTGGTTGCCGCCTGCAGCGGCCAGCCGGTGGAGGAGCGTGCTAAGTAAAAGAATCACAGTCATGGTTAACCTTTTTGAGCTTTATTGAGAGGGAGAGAGAGAGAGAGAGAAGGAGAGAGAGAGGGAGAGAAGGAGAGAGAGAGAGAGAGAGAGAGAGAGAGAGAGAGAGAGAGAGAGAGAGACAGAAGGGGGAGGGAGAGAGACAGGGGTCCCGCCGGGAGAGAGGAGCGGAAAGGAAGGGAAGAGAAGAGAAGAGAGGGAACAGAGCGCCCACCCGCTTTTTAAGCTGGGACACCGGCGAAGGCTGATGACGTAATTAAAGACCAAACCCTTACATCCCAGACTTTCTCTTATTATAAAAAAAAAAAAGGTAGACGGGACTAGGGTCGTCGTTCCTCACAAAAACTGCTTCCAGCTGACAATTGGACGTCGGTTGGCTCTGGGGGGAATGGAGGAGAAGGGGAGTTTTCCGAGGTAGACAGGCGTTGTGGGATGCTGTCTGTCATCCGTTGTTCTGGAGACGTATATCCCTCTTGACTGTAGCTGGGAACTTTTTGTTTGACAAGATGCTGGTGACACAGAAAAAAAAACTTGAGAAAAGAATCATTATTATTTTATGTTGACATTTATCTGAGGTAAATCCAGCCTGTCCCTATGGATTTTGAAACATGTTAAGAGACAGAGATAATTTTAAAGCACCTGTTTCCTTTACCAGTTCAGCATTTAGGAGACAGGTGATCAATTGTTAAAAGCATCTCATAACAATAGATGTTTACATTAAAGTCCTTTTGTAGCGCCCAGACGCTTTTGGGTCTGGGGGTATAAATACCTTTTAGCTGTTACAGTTTCTTACTTGATGATCTCTGGACTCCGGTTCTGTGGGAACCATTAGCTGAACAATGAGTTAGAACAGGGAACTGGGAAGAGAAAAGCTTGTAGTACATGAGAATTTATTTATTTATTTATTTTTTGGAATTAGGGACAAGGCAAAGATCAGGGCCCTGTCTGTATGCATATGAGAAACACAGGCAGTGGATCTGGAATGAAGCAATGAGCTCTTATTTTAGGTGGAAATCTTTTTTAACTCTGAAAATGTAATTAAATCTGGTGAGGTGGTAAGGCTGTCCTCTGTACCCGACAATAAAGGAGAGATGACACCCCAAAACTCCCAGGACTGAGTCAGTGGCTCTGGTGTCCAGAAGGAAGGAAACGGATCGCTTCCCTGCTGCGTTCTGGGTTCTCTGCCATGTCTGTAGCCAAGCCTAGGATGCTGGAGGTCTTAGCTTCATGTACCCATGCATCTTGGTGCCTGGGGGCAGTCAGCTGACGCTTTGTCTTTCTAGGCGGCACCTTTAACAAGGCTGTTGATGGCCTGGCAGGGCATCCGCTAGCCCATGGCCTTTTCCTCATTTAAAACAGGGACCCAACAGCTTTTGGGAATCAGCGAGTGCCAATACTTGGCAATTTTGTTTTCGGGCTTTTATCCCTTCCCTGGCACACCTTAAATGCCACAGATGACTCTTTTGCCTGTGGGGTCAGGAGCCTTGCTCTCCAGATGCTTAAGTTTTAGTCGGGTAGGTCTGGGGAACAAGAGACGGATTTTACTCTATGTCCTGAATTTTTTTTTTTTTTTCCTGATGATGGTGGCTTAAGGACAGCTTTTGGAAGATCTGTCAGTAGGCAGATTATAAACCGATACTTTCGGAAGACTTGCCTGAGGCTATAAGCTGATTTTGGCTTAAGAGCCATCCTGACTACAGTAAACTTTTTGTATGGCAATTAGCCGCTTCCAGACCTGCCTGTGCTTCACAAGGCAGTTTGGGAATGAGTGGGTGGAGTTGGCGGGGATTGAACCCGGGGCCTAGTTAGGACTAGTCGTAGAAGCCGTCCAAGCCCGCCCATTTGAGCTCGTCCATTTGAGCCCGCCCATTGCCAGCGGAAGTCAGACGGAAAAGGTTTCACGTGGAGGCGCAGAAGTAGAGAAGGAGAAGGGTTTAGAACTTTAGCAGAAAGCTTGGAGAACTTGCAGATAAAGTAACTCTTATGTGCCCGTTAGCTGGCAGAAGTCCCCGAGACGCTGTTTTTCGGTCAGGTTTACTAGTGCCTGCCCCTATCCGCCAATGTATCCGCCCCTTCCCGCGGTGTTTTTTGGCCAAGTTTGTTAGTGCCCGCCCCATCCGCCAATGTATCCGCCCCTTGTCCCTTGGCTGCAGCCGAGAGAAAAAATAAAAAATAAAAAACGTAATCCGGAGCCAGGCTTCGGGCGTCCCCAAGAACCGTGGACGGATTTTTGCCACAAGCTACAACCGGGCTCGTCAGCCTCGGGAGTAGGGGGCCGCCACGCGAGGAAACAGACTCCCCGGGAATCTGGATCGCGCCTATCGCTTCGTCAAGCCGATAAACGCGCCGATCTCACGTGGCCCTGGGACGCACCCCGGGTGGTCCCAATGCGAGAAATATCTCAAGCTGCAGACGTGGGGAAAAAGGTCAAAATGTGGGCCTGCGATGGGGACCGACCACAGCCATGAAGGCCCAGGGGGTCTTACCCCGGTCTCAGGAATGCTCGTGAGACACGCCGGACGCTCAACGGTCGTTCTCAGAGATTCAGGAAACCGTTTACGCTGGCAAAAACGTGGGGGGACTCACCAATCGGAGAAAGCCGTGTGGTGAAGCATCATGGCGGTAGCGGTGGGGGGTCCAGCGGAGGCAGCGAGAGTCGCGCGCGCGCTCGCGGTCTCCCTGTCTCGCTGAATGGGGGAAAAGCAGCAAGTGGCAGCAGTCAGCAGGTCCTCGGTGTACGGTGGTATATCCGAGTCACGGCACCATTTGTTAGTTATATTCTTTCACGGCGCTGTTTAAGCTACGGCGGCGCTGGCGGCGCTACCCCCCCGCGGCTGGTCGCCGCCTGCAGCGCCAAGCCGGTGGAGGAGCGTGCTAAGTAAAAGAATCACGGCCATGGTTACCTTTTTGAGCTTTATTGAGAGGGAGAGAGAGAGAGAGAGAAAGAGAGAGAGAGGGAGAGAGAAGGAGAGAGAGAGGGAGAGAAAGAGAGAGACAGAGGGGGGAGGGAGAGAGACAGGGGGCCCGCCGGGAGAGAGGAGCGGAAAGGAAGGGAAGAGAAGAGAAGAGAGGGAACAGAGCGCCCACCCGCTTTTTAAGCTGGAACACAGGCGAAGGCTGATGATGTAATTGAAGACCAAACCCTTACAGTATCTGCCAGTAATGTCTAAATTCATCTTTCAGGAATTCCTTCTTCCCCTAAGGTCTAGACACTGTCCTTTGGATGATTAAAAGTCCCCGATGATGTTTAAAAGATCCCACCAGCACACAGATGTTACATGTCAGGTTTCATTGCGAGGCCAAAGACATCCATTTCCTTATCACAAGCTACTTATACAGTATAATATACTCGCTTTTCTGCCATTTTCTTTAATTAATATCACTAATTAAATAACTACCAAAAGTAAGAGTGTCCCATTCTCTTGTTCCAATTCTGCCGTCTGGAGACACTTGTCCTGTGGTAGCCATGAGATGCTGCTCACCAGGTCTACCAGGGCAGGAGGATTAGAGGAGAAAGGAGGACATGCATTGGAGAGGAGGAGGGAGGAAGGAGGAAGGAGACCAGCACCATCTAATCCACAGCTTCTCTGTGAGGCTGGTACCCAGACTGTGTTGCAGTGGGAGGGAGATCCTGATCAGATCTCAGCACATGGAAGGTGAGATAAGAAAATGCATTTGGGGATTAAGAGAAAACAGCAACAAAGTTCCCTGGAGGGCATAGCTGCTTAACAACTCTCCCGCTGAGTTCTGTGACTATCCCCAAATGAGTAGTGGTGATGCAGGATGAACCCCTGAGAATCTTAACTGGTGTGAAGAAGACTCACACATATGTTAATTAGAATGTGCCTGTCTCTGCTAATTTCGTCTGTTTCCTTTTTCACTGTTTTCATTGTCTGCCCTCCTGCTGGATCACAAATCCTTTTTTTTTTTAATCTAATTCACTTTCACTTTTTATCTAACCTACTATAATATGCACTTCTCATCCTCTATAGGGATGAATATATGCATCAGAGTTGTTTGCATCTCTCGTTCACTGGGAAAGCAAGCCAAGCAGCCTGCCTTCTGCAGAAGGCTGTAATTATTGTTCAGATTTAGAGAGGCATTAAGAGGAAATTCAGAAAACGGAGCATTCTAACCTTGATTCTTCTCTTTCAGCCTACAAGGAGAAAATGAAGGAGCTGTCCATGCTGTCCCTGATCTGCTCATGCTTCTACCCGGAACCTCGCAACATCAACATCTACACTTACGATGGTGAGCAGCCTGCAGCAGAGACACCTCTAGCTGCATAATTAATTGGCAGGAGTCGGGATATATGTACTTCTCTCTCGGAGCTCCTAACATAATTAGACGAGCATTTTATAGATCTCGGTGTTGATTTGTTGTGTCTGGCCATTAGGTCTTATTGATTGCTTATTGCTCGCAACACTTTGAAGTCGGTGCTAATAACAGCACATCAATGTCTTTTAAGAAGCATGGCTGGCTTGTTGTTATCAACATCCTCATCAGCATTCTCATCAGCAAGTCACAATCCACAAGACGTCCTTTCCAATAATGAAACACACTAAACTACAATTACATTAGATCTTAATTTGCAAGAAACAATTTTTCTACATAGATCATTCAAGAAGTAGAAAATCTACCATCATCACTATTTTGTGAGTAATTTTTATGAGTAAGTGCGAACAAGCGAATAATGATGATCAAATTCATACATAAAATTGACTTCTAACTAAAGTCACAAGCAAAGAGGGATTAAGTAGAAAATTACTTCATGCCACGGTAATGGTTCAGACTTAAAATTCCAGCACTCAGAAGACGGAAGCAAGAGGATTGCAAGTTCAAGGTTAACCTAGAGAACGTAAGACCCTGTTGAAGAAAGCTAAATAACACTCTACAGTTGGCATGACCGATGACTTTATTTTCTGTTTGTGTGTTTGTTTTGTTTGTGTTTTTTTTGTTGTTGTTGTTGTTTTGTTATTTGAAAAATGGTCTCTCTATGTAGCCTTGGCTATCCTGGAACTTGCTGTACAGAACAGGCTGGCCTCAAACTCAAGAGATCTCCCTGCCTTTGACTCTCAAATGCCAGGATTAAAGGTGTGCACCACTGTGCCAGGCTACCAATTGACTTTACTGAAGTGCAACCTCTTAAGTTTGCTTTGTGCCAATTCACGGTGATTAGGTTAGTTTGGTCTCATCTCTGGATCTTCCAATGTGTGTGTGGCCCCAGGCAAGAGGATGCTTAGACTCTTGGAACATCATAGACTCTCTCCTCCTAGGAATGGTCGGCAGAGGATATTACACGTCTTGCCTTGATGCCTAAGAGGTACCCAGGAACTGTTCTGTCCTTATCAACACTATTAGTATCGACCTCACCTAATCCGGCCAATGTAATCAAAATAGGGCAGCTATCTGTACCAGATCTACCTGAGGCATTTTGATGTCTGAGAGGCTCACAGTTATTCTGCCTTTCCACATATGTAAAGATCATTATAAAGAAGGTAAAGGGCAGGCTCCCGGTCTTAAGTGCCTTAACGTCTATTTGAGACCTCAGAGCCATTCTTCTTCTTCTGGTGCTGTTCAGATGACACGCACACTAGAAGGGCTAATTAACTTTCCAGAAGCAGCTATCTCTGTGTGCATGTAACCAATCCACCTCCAACCAAAACTTCCACTAGAATGCATGCAGCATGCCCAGTACCTGTAAGTCCACTGAGTCAACAAATCAACTACATAGGTCAGTACTATTTGTCAGATGTTGCTGTTAGTAAGAATCCAGCTGTGCTTCTTAAGAGACTGTAAAATCTGTGCTGTCACTGAGATCCAGTGATGAATTCATCATGGCCTTGCCTTCCTGGGACTCGGAGCTCTGTAGACGAGTCTTAAAAGGCACAAGGAAAGCTCCAGTTTGTTGGAACACAAGGGCTGGGATGGTTTCTACTGCTTTGGGACTGAGAGGCAGGAAAGCAAAGCTGTGTGAGCTGTTTGAAGTTGAAGAGACAACTCCACATCACTCATGCATCACTTCAAAAACACTCAGTAGCGACTTTCATATCCCAAAGTGTTTGCTTGGCCTTATCTTTGCCTTGATAGTAATTACCTGAGCAAGGCAGAGATCATGCAAAGTGCTCTTTCTTGAGCTCAAATGAAAGTACTCTGTCATGTAGTACAGTAGGAGATTGAGTGTTTGGGAATCCCCGGGGGGTCTTTAAGAGACACCTACACTTGAAATATTCGTGACACATAGCAGTGGCTTAATCCCAAGAAGTTTCTGGTTGCAAACAAAGATCAGGGTACTGAGACCAAAGGGTGATAGTGTGGGGCTCAATAAAAGCTCTCAGCTACACCTGAAAACCAACCGATGAAGTCTTAAAGAAATTAGCAGATTTTCCTACATTGGGAGCTATGAAGTTATAAATGTCCTAGAAGATACTACCTATTACTGTTTTATGTTATAAATTATTTTAGATTATAAATGATAATACAGGATTAATATATGAAAGTCTGATAATAAGCCTGTCAATCATATTATGATTAAAACTTGAAAGTCTGGCCGGGCGGTGGTGGCACACACCTTTAATCCCAGCACTTGGGAGGCAGAGGCAGGCGGATCTCTGTGAGTTCGAGGCCAGCCTGGTCTACAGAGTGAGATCCAGGAAAGGCGCAAAGATACACAGAGAAACCCTGTCTCGAAAAGCCAAAAAAAAAAAAAAAAAAAACCTTGAAAGTCTGGTAATCTACTTGTTGTTAGTACACATGGCAATGATAAGCGTGGCTGTCAATTTTCTGTTCTCTTTTGTTTAATTAACAATTAAAATTGTATGTGTTTACAGTGTGCATTTTAAAGGATTTATTTATTTATGTATATGAGTGCTCTGTCTTCCTGTAGGTCTGTACAACAGAAGAGGGCATCAGATCCCATTGTAGATGGTTCTGAGTCAACATGTAGTTACTGGGAATTGAACTCAGGACCTCTGAAAGAGCAACCAGTGCTATTAACCACTGAGCAACCTCTCCAGTCCTACAATGCCCATTTTTTCAAATACAATATGCACTGCATAATGGATAAACCAAGTTAGTTAACATATGCTTATCTCATGTGTTACCATGTATTTCTGGCAAGAACCCAATCAGAGAGAGTAGATTAAAAATGCTTAGACTCTGACAAAATGGAGTTTTATTCCATCATAAAAATAAAATAAAATTGTCATTTGCAAGAATAGATGGAACTGGAAATCATTTTATTAGCAAAAAAATCAGATTCAGAAACACACATATCTCATTTTCTTTCATATGTCTGCATGTATATACATATATGGTGTGAAAGCAGGAGGAGGGATATGTCGCTGAAGTTTTCCTGGTCCTGCCTGGCTCCCATGGCCCTGAGGCCACTTGGACCCAAGTAAACACACAGAGGCTTATATTAATTAAAACTGCTCAGCCATTAGCTCAGGCTAACTATTGACTAGCTCTTACATTTAAATTAACCCATAATTCTTATTTATGTTTAGCCACATGGCTTGGTACCTTTTCTCAGTTCTGCCTTGTCATCTTGCTTCCTCTGTGTCTGGCTGGAGACTCCTGACTCAGCCTTCCTCTTCCCAGAATTCTCCTCTCTGCTTATCCCACCTATACTTCCTGCCTGGTGACTGGCCAATCAGCATTTTATTTATCAACCAAATCAGAGCAACACATTCACAGCATATAGAAAGACATCCCAATCAGGGATATTTGGGAAGAAGGAGACCAACCAGAGGGAGACAGAGAAAGACAAGAGAGGGTAATGGGGGACAAATATAAACAAAGTGCATGATGAGAAAATTTGAAAAAGTCATAGTTACACCCATAATTCTGTAAAATGAACATACATCAATAATTTTTAAATGTAAAAACAACACAATATGTTGCTATTATCACTGCAGATCACTTGTGCTGGCTGAGGTTTTTTTCAGCTTGACACAATCCAGAGTCACCTGGGAAGAGGGAAGCTCAGTTGGAGACTGACTCCATCACATTGGCATGTGCACATGTCTGTGTGGAATTTCCTTGATTGATGTAGGAGGGTCCAGCCAGCTATGGGTGGGTAGTGTGACCTGGGGTCTTGGAGTGTATGAAAAACCAAGCTGGGCAATCGGTGGGAAGGAAGCTGGCGAGCAATGTCCCTCCATGGCCTCTGCTTCAGCTGCAGCCTCCAAGTGTCTGCTTAAGTCCCTGCCCTGGCTCCCTCAGGGACAGACGGTGATGCGGAGTGTGAGCTAAATACACCCTTTCCTCCAAAGTTGTTTTTGGTCATAGTGTTCTGCCACAGCAACAGAAAGCACACTAGAACACTCATGAACATACTTTAATTGTCTAGCTGAGATTTCGTACTATTTAACCAGCATTGCCCCAGTATCCAACAGCTTTGGCAGGCACGTTACATCCTGTACTTTGGAGGACAGGCAATCTTTCTCATGCTATGCCTAGCTTTCTCTTATACAATGCACTCCAGGTTTATCCATGTTGTTGTTGCAAATGACAGAATGTACTAAATTTGTCAACAAAGACATCTATACTGTTTATTGCGCAGTTGAGCTGTGGGGATTCATGTAGGTTGGAAACAAGACAGAGCTGATTATCTTTGTGCAGCACTTGGCTTCCATTTCCTAGAATAAGTGCAAGTGCTGGACTCAAGTCATTAAAGAAGTCACTTGATTCAGCTGCCTGCTTACATTCTCCAATGTCCCTTCCATAGATATGGAGGTGAAGCAAATCAACAAACGTGCCTCCGGCCAGGCTTTTGAGCTGATCTTAAAGCCACCATCTCCCATCTCAGAAGCTCCACGAACCTTAGCTTCTCCGAAGAAGAAAGACCTGTCCCTGGAGGAGATCCAGAAAAAGCTGGAGGCTGCTGAGGAAAGAAGAAAGGTAACTTTCTCCATGAGTTTTTGTTTTGTTTTGTTTGTTTTGTTTTTCAGAGACGAGGTTTCTCAGTGTAGCCTTGATTGTCCTGGAACTTGCTCTGTAGATCAGGCTGGCCTTGAACTCACAGAAGTTTCTAAGGTCTCTCCTTTTTTCCTTCTTCCCCTCCACTCCCACACATGTGTATGCACGCGCATGTGCGCGCACACACGCACACACACAGACTTCAAGCAGAAATTCCAAGAGACAATGATGCCTGAATGAACCTGCACTACACCAACACCTTTAATTTTCTACAGTAAGATACTAAAAAAAACTGTGAGCATTAAGATTTGAGGGCAGGGGCTGGAGAGATGGCTGAGTAGTTAAGAGCACTCACTACTCTTATAGAAGGCCCCAGTTCCATTCCATGGACTCGTGGTACCTTGCAACTCCAGATCCAAGGGAATCTATTGCTTCTGGCTTCCACAGGCCTCTACACTCGATTGCACATACCACCTCCACCCCACCACACACATGTATAATTAAAAATAAATATTGTGAATGATCTGAGGGCATTAAGACAGCCTAGCAAATCTATGCATTGAAGAAAGTCTGGCTGAACATATCTGTCCCAACAGGAGGCATTTCTTCCCATCAAGTCTTCTTTCACAAAATTCATCCTTGTACTGTATTTCCCGTCTGCTTTGTCAGGATGTATTTTAGACTCCTGTGGTCACTAGAGTATCCTGCACACACAGTTTTATTATATAAATGAAACTCTGCATTTTAATACTTTTTATGTTGTCTACAAAAAAATCTGCAAATATATTAACTACTATAAACTATTAATAGTGTTATAAATTTATATTTTAAATGCGGAAACTGAGCTCCTAACCCAAATAAATGCACAAGACTGAGTTCTTGCAGCCTCTTCTGCTGTGACTTGCAGGTGTAACTAACTGTCTTGTCCAAAGCCCTGTGGTGCCTGTTGTACTTGGAACAGTTTAAGTTCTCACTCAGCAGAGACAGCTTCTGTATAATGGGCACAGCACGGTACAGGAAGACATACACATGGAACACACCCACATACACATATCGAAAGTTGACACAGAGCTCAGAATAGGTCCAAAATTAAAATTCAGAAAGCAAAGTTCAGTTTCATGGGTTAGTACACTATAGCATTTTCAGCTACTGTTCTTAATTCACAGAAAATGGCTGAAGGAAAAAGAACACAGAGATAATAAAAATTAACTGGGCGTTAATTTATAAAACTTATAAAACTCCCTGAAATAACTAATTAATGGTTCTGGTAAAAACCCCTACATCTTGACAACAGTAAACTATTAACAGTTATTTAAACAATTAAATTAAACTAGAAATTGACCATGTAGCTAATGAACATTGACAAATGGACTCAGCCAGAATTTTGATGTTTAGGGAAAAAAAAAATTGGGATCTTTTTTTTCTAAATGGTGTATACCATTATATTTCTTGTGCAATTTGGAATTTTTTCAGTGAAGAAATCACCATGTGGATTATGTTCTAGTAGTAGACTTTTAATTAGGAGGAAGTGCAGCTAATTACGAAAAAGAACCAACTTAAACATTCATCCATTGATTTTGTTTTTCTGTTGGATTGTACTAATTTAATTAGCACTCATGTGGAAAACTGTTAATTCTCTCTAAAGAGTCCTCAGCAAACACATACATCTCAGTGTATCCAGGTGAGGACACACAAAGAGCCCAGATCCAACTGTGCTAGCTGAAGGAGACAGGGGGTATGAGACTGGACAGTTCAGACTTGCCTGCAGAAATAAGGATCCCTGAATTGAGATGATGCTGAGTTATCATCCGAACTCTTTTTTCAGGCCGCCATTTCTTCTTGTGTTTTCTACTTGGCGTCACTGCCAGGGAAGTTTGGTCACCCTCAGTCCCCAGTCACTTTCCAACAACACAGCAACTCAGGCAGAACCAGGACTTCTCTTTCTTGCAACCAGGTTGCAGCCGGGGTTGCACCATGGCTGAGGAGATACAGGAGTGTGATACTCAAACATAGGCCATTCACCCACCACTGCCCTGGAGAGATGGGTAGGCAAAATCTGGGGGTGAGGCAAAAGAAAATGAAGGCCTCACCAGGAAAAGATGTGGGTGGAGCTTAGAGACACAAAACTGCAGTTATCCATAGTTGTCTGCAAACCTATAGTGTTACCATAGAAACCTGGACAATTATTTAGCTCATGTGCTATGGAATGTGTAGTTCTTTTGCCTGCTGGCATCCTATGTGGTTGTTTTTATATAAATAGAAAGTAAAGAGCTGTGTGTGCATGACGCTACATAAAACTGTGTTACCAATTAGAAATGCAGTAAACCACATACACACTTAAAATTCTTAGTGGTCAGATAAAAACAGAGACATGTTATATTAATTTTGTTAATACTTTAAATTATTCATACTCAAAACATTATATCAATGTGTGATCCATGGAGAAATACTAGTAAGTGAGACAGTTTTTCTTGTCATACTGTTTTAAGTCGAGAGTGTGGTTTACCCCTGCAGTGAGTTCCAATCATACTAACCATCTGTGGCCCGTAGCCACTCAAGTGAACAGCCCCACACACTGGTAGATCTAACAACTTCTATAAGCAATGGGAAAACTTAACATCTGCTTTTCCAAATGATACCAAATAATTACCCATATTTGACATTTTGAAATATGTAATCTCTAGAACTTACCTTGGCATAGAAACTTAGAAAGTAGAGAGCGCCCCATGCTGGGATGTCTCCACTGTGTTATCAAGGCCAGCACAGGAACATTTAGAACCTGTGGCCCCACATTTTCTTCCTGGCTTCCAGTAGTTCTCTATTCACATACTGTCTAATCCTTGTAACTTTCCAGGTTATAGACTAGAAAACAAACAAAAAACAGTTTCATAATTAAGGACACACAGAGACAAGCCCAAAGAACATGTTTTGAAGTTGAACAGTTGTTCAGACTAGTGGACAGGCAAGTTGGGAGGGAACACCAGGTGAGACCCCACTGTGTAAGCCATAAAGAGATGTGAAATTTTTTTTGCCTAAAACAAATGCTTCTAGATGTGGATAATAAAACTAGCTGGGTGATAGTAGCATACTCCTTTAATCCCAGTACTTGGGAAGCCAAGGTAGGTGGATCTCTGAGTTCAAGGCCAGCCTGGTCTACAGAGTGAGTTCCAGGACAGCCAGGGCTACACAGATAAACACTGTCTTGCAGAACAAATAAATAAATATTAAAAGCTTAAATGAATATTAAAATGCTGCTAAAAACTGAGAAACAGAATTCAGACATAGTCACGTTATCCTGGGCCTATTTCCTTTCCCACACATGGCAAATTTTAAAAATTCTCCCCAACAATCACATGGCATTTACATGTGTATTAATGGAACTTGTCTGTTGTTATAAACAGTCAGTTGTTACTGCCAATCACTATCCCCAGTTGTCTTAAGATAGTAAGCGTTTTCTCACTAAATTGACATAATCCTAACTAACTCCAAGAAAATACAGGGGTAGACATGGGCAGAGGTGTGGGAAGTGATTGTTATTAGGACGTTCTAAACACAAAACAACTTATTAGGGTGTTTAAGGCCTGTGTCGAGACTCCAGGAGCCCTCTGTGGGCCTGGGGCCCGAGCTGTGCAGACAGGGCTCTCTGAAGTCAGGGCTGGAAGGCTGCTACCCAAGTGTCTCCACAGGGGATCAGATGTACTGTGTATTAAATACCCTGGCAGTTTCCCCAAGTCCCTAGGCCACTTGCACACAGTCATAGCACTGACCATATGGTGACTAGCTTGGATGGAACTGCACAAGCTCCTTCCAGCCAGAACTAATGTTCCATGGTTTGGCTGATAGAAAAGCTTACTCTAAAAAGAATGCAATTTTTCTTGCTTTTTCTCTTTTATTGAAGTACCTCTGGCAATCAGTGTCCATTTTCTTTTTAAATTAAAGTCTTCAGATTGCAACTGACCACATTTGGGGATGGATACTAACATTTTGGCCATCCAGACACTGTCCCCATTCATTCAACATTCATATAGCAAGAGGCAGCAGATCTAGGCTTCCACACATCCCAAGTGGGTGATCTGACACACTCTGTTGTTCCAATACCATTGTTAGTGATTTCTCTTTCCCACGTGTCCCAGTGCAGGTGACCTATGGTCTGATTATCTTCAGTGACTACAGTGTTTAAGGGCGTCTTTCAAATCATCCCAAGAACAAGTGGTTATCAGAATATCTGCAACTGAATCTATCTCTCCACCCAATAACTGCTGCCCTTGGGCAAGTCATCTAACGCTATCCTCTTACCCATCATCCTAGTTTGTTTTCTCTGGTGTGATAAACATCAGGACCAAAAGCAGCCTGGGGAGGAAGGGGCCATTTGACTTACACTTCTAGGTCACAGTCCATCACTGAGAGAATTCAAGACGGGAACTCAAGCAGGAACCTGAGGCAGAGACCACGAGGAATCTGCCTAAAGGCTTGCTTAGTTTGCTTTCTTACACAACCCAGCCCACCTGCCCAGGGGTGGTGTCACCCACTGGGAGCTGGTCCTCCCGCATCAATCATTCATCCGGAAAATGCCCCACAGACATGCCACAGCCAGCCTGATGGAGGTATTCATCAGGAAAATGCCCCCACAGACATGCCACAGCCAGCCTGATGGAGGTATTCATCAAGAAAATGCCCCACAGACATGCCACAGCCAACCTGATGGAGGTATTCA
>CABHPQ010150251.1:0-31560 GCA_902168405.1 Peromyscus aztecus
GCATCCCCCCACTCCAACCCCTTACTCCGGGCTGTGAAAGATAGAGATGGAGAGGAACCCTGCCGTCACCACTGGATGCCAAAGGAGGATGTTGGCCCTTCCTTCAGGAAACCTGGGGGGAAGGGGATTTGAATGTCAAAGCAACAATGTAACCATGTGATTGCTGTTACACTGTAGTGATAGATGGGAATTAACTTCAAAAGTGGCTTTTTTTTTTTTAATGTGGCTGAAAGCCTGGCAGTCTGTGTTCTGGCCCAGGCTCTTAGCCTCCAGCCGCATGTGTTCCTTTTGTTAAGTCCTGACACCTCGGTGGTTCATCTTTCTCCATCTCTAAAAGTGTGGGCATGAACGGAAGCGTGGTCTCTCCCAAAAACAATACGGCACACTGTTGCTTTCATATGAAACATGAGAACAGTCTGAGTCTTCAAAGTGTTGAGGAGCGTGGAAAATGGAAGTCTGTGAAGGAGGGTGATGGTCAGAGGTTTGCGAGCGGCTAGATCTTGAAGGAACTGTAAGAAGCTGCCAGAGGAGGTCATTGCAAGGAAGGAGTGCCCTAGGCACAACAGATACAGGTCGTGTGGAGGCAGGCGAAATGTTTGGGGAGTATTCATTTTGAATAAGCAAAGTTTGGAGCTGGAGAGCGAGCGAGCAGTAGCAGCAGTCTGAAGGTATGTGCGCAGAAGAAGGTAGACCAACCAATACTGAAGAACGTAGATGCTTTCCTGGAGGCAGATGAGATGATTATAAGGAGGGAATTTATTTGTGGGTAGGGGGTGGGTGCGGGGGTTCGTTTTCAAGGATTTTGAAGAAGGGACTAGGCTAGTTTGTCATTAAAAATAAATAAAACTAAAGTAACAACTCTCTAAACTAGCTCAGAAGGTGGGTGTGAAAGAAGTGTCTGGAAGTATGTAAGCGGGCCTGGGTTGTTATGTGGTGGCACCGGACGTAGGAATACAGGTAAAACAAGCTGTGGTAGAGGCCCAGTGTGGTTTCCTTGGGTGTATTCAGTTTGAAGTGTGAAACAGACATGGAAGGAAAGATGATCCGATAATAGCAGAATTGTCCAGAGCGACTTCAATCCATCTATGCGGAAGGTAAGAACTAGAGAACAGTTCAGCAGCATTAGTGCATACTTGCTCTGCGTCAGGCTAAGCACCAGGGATCCTGCTCTCCCAGAATTCTGAGTGGAGAAGGCAGTCATTAAAAATTGACAAACTCATGATAAATGGACTTGATGATATCAGACTGCAGTTGTTCCTGTTTTTTGGGTTTTTTTTTTTAATTGCAGTTCATCTCAGAACTCTTTACTGACTACATAGAAATTTACAAAGTCTGTTAAAAATCACCTTGTGTTTCCCAATATTTGTATTTAAAACTATGGGGCAATTTTCCTCATTTAGGCAGGTTTTAAATTGATGCTTTAAATTAGATATCAAAAGAAGATATGTACACTTCCCTACAAAGCCTTAAGGATAACTGTGGCTCAGTCCCCAGCACCAAAAAAACTTTTTGATTCATTAATAATAAATTGTGCTATATAAGTCTTGCTTGATGAGTCACTGCTTAGCAATGAATTTTTTTCTTACGTGTATGCCTTGTGCCTAAATATTTGAATACGATTTATTTAGAACTGAAACTATGCTCAGTGAGAAATGTGAACAAACATTCCCCCTTTGCACATGGCACTTAATATTTTTAAGTCACTGAAAACTTTCGGCCTTTTTAAGGACTGCTTTGTGTTTATTCCCTTGTCTCTGGGGTTACAAGGATGTAGGGCAGTGTGGTCGCAAGCGTGCCAGAGGCAGGAAATCCGTGCCAATTACTGCTCTCAGCCTGTATCCCTCTTTGGTTACGTGTGGATTTAGGTGAGGAATCCCCTCTAGATCCTCTGATTTAACTTGCTTCTCTCTCACTTCAAGTTTTCATTCACAACGTCACATCCGTATTCATTCCTAATTATTACTCCATTCCCTAAGCACACTGACCAGCCTGCCTACCTTGATTTTAACACTACAATTAGTAATTGAGGGTTCCAGCAAATAAGCTACAATCTACTTTCCATGTGTAGGCTTTCTAATTAGTGGTTAGGTTAATAGCCATGTTTTAGAGGTTGTCTCTTTAATTGAAATTGGCATAGTTGTAACATTTAAAAAAAAAAAAAACAGTTCTCTTCCATCAGAACCAGTCCCTCCATTCTGACTTCCCAGTTTCAAAAGTATGTCTCACTCAGGAAGCATCACGTTTGAAAGCTTAAATTTTTAAAGCACATTACCTTAGGAGTTATTTGTCTGACTAAAAAAGAAAAAAAAACTTTTTCAAATACAGAAGATCCTCCAAAACTTCCATTGTCCTTGAATATTACTTTAACTGTGTAAAGGTGTGTTACTTTGTTTATGCTGCAGAATATTACTTTAACTGTGTAAAGGTGTGTTACTTTGTTTATGCTGCAGAATATTACTTTAACTGTGTAAAGGTGTGTCACTTTGTTTATGCTGCAGAATATTACTTTAACTGTGTAAAGGTGTGTTATATTTGTTTATGCTGCAGAATATTACTTTAACTGTGTAAAGGTGTGTTACATTTGTTTATGCTGCAGAATATTACTTTAACTGTGTAAAGGTGTGTTAGTTTATGCTGCAGAATATTACTTTTACTGTGTAAAGATGTGTTACATTTGTTTATGCTACATTTGTTTAACAATGTAAGGATGTGTGTTTAATTATGTAAAGATGTGTGGCATGTTTCTCCTTGTCTGTGCAAGGCATCTGATTGGTCTAATAAAGAGCTGAACGGCCAATAGCTAGGCAGAGAAAGGATAGGTGGGGCTGGCAGGCAGAGAGAACAAATAAGAAGAGAAATCTAGGCTCCAGAGGAAGAGAAGAAAGGAGAGAACAAGGGAGGTGCCTGGGGTCAGAAGCCGGGCAGCTGCCAGCCAGACAGGAAAAGCAGTGAAAGTAAGATACACAGAAAGAAGGAAAAGTAGAAAGCCCCTAGGCAAAAAGTAGACAAAGGGAAACAGGTTGATTTAAATTAAAAGAGCTAGCCAAAAAAACAAGCCTAAGCTAGGCCGAGCATTCAAAACCAATAAGTCTCCATGTCATGATTTGGGAGCTGGTTAGTGACCCAAAAGAAAAAGCCTGAGCCAGGCGGTGGTGGTGCACGCCTTTAATCCCAGCACTCAGGAGGTAGAGCCAGGCGAATCTCTGTGAGTTCGAGGCCAGCCTGGTCTACAGAGTGAGATCCAGGACAGGAACCAAAACTACACAGAGAAACCCTGTCTCGAAAAACAGAAACAAAAAAAAAACCAAAAAACAAACAAAAAAAAAAACAAAACAAGAAAAAGCCTGATACATGTGACATTTTATGATAACAACGTTTGCTGTGGGATGTTCTGTATGCTCTGAATGTGTTGCTCTAATTGGTTAATAAATAAAGTGCTGATTGGCCAGTAGCCAGGCAGGCAGGACAAAGAGAGAGGAGAAGGCTGGGAAGTGGAAGGCTGAGTCAGGAGACACTGCCAGCTGCCGCCATGAGAAGATGTTAAGATACGGGTAAGCCACAAGCACGTGGCAACTTATAGATTAATAGAAATGGGTTAATTTAAGATGTAAGATCTAGACAGCAAGAAGCCTGCCACGGCCATACAGTTTATAAGTAATATAAGTCTCTGTGTGTTTCCTTGGGGGATGCTAGTGGGAGAGATTTGTCCTGACTGCTGGCAGAATGGGACACAGGAAAACTTTAGCTACAAACAATTATGATTAATATCTATGTAGTGGGTTAAGTATTGTGCATTCCAATTCATATCTACCTGGCCCTCCGAATATGAGTTTATTTGGAAGTAGGCTTTTGCCCCAAATCTGATTAGTGTTCCTTATAACAGACAGGCAGGCAGACAGACAGACAGACAGATACACTGACAGATACACACATACACCCCACACACACATACACATGGGTGGAGGAGGAACAGAGGTTAGACTTATGCATTCATAAACCAAGGAATGCTAAGAGCCACTGTGAGAATCTGGGAGATTCAAGAGAAGATTTTCTTGGAGCCTTTGGAGGGAGCTTGGCTCTGCTGGAGACTCAATTTTAGATTTCTGGCCTTCAGAACTGTGAAAGAGTGAATGTCTGTTGTTTAAGGCTACCAAACTTAGGGAGACAATACCATCTATATCTGAACAGAGATATAAAACTAACCACACAGCTAGAACAGCAGCATGAAGATGCGCTTCCCAGACCCCTGCTCTGTCTCTAAGATGTCCCAAATGTTGACAGGGGCTTGTGGAGACCATATTTTCTCTGATTGGCTTGTCATCCAAGTATCATCAAGTTTCCATCACATTTAGTTACATGTAATGGAAAAAAAAAAATCTTCAAACTCATTTCACAAAAGCTCAGAAAAGAAATAATTAATCTTATGATAAAATTCTCTAGATTCATGCAGTATGATCTAAGATTTCCAAATAGCATCACAGTGTGGTGGTTTGAATAAAAATGTCCCCATAGGCTCATAGAGTTGAATGCTTAATCCCCTAGTTGGTGAACTGCTTGAAAGGATTAGGAGGTATGGCTGATAGGAATTCCCACTATGCCCCCACAGTCACAAATGCCCAGTGGGACACTTAGTCATTTCCACCTAGTCATTTCTGGGTCATATGTCCTGCATGACCCATGACCCCGTGGCTATGTGTTTTCGTAAAGCATGTGGTGCAACCATGTGATCTATGTGCATGAGCAGCCATGTCGGCCTGTGTTCCCAGGTGGGGCTTGGCTTTTAAAAGCCAGTCCCCAGGTTCCCCCACCCCCTTCACACACGTGTCCTTTCAGCAGGCCTGATCACATCTGTCCTTCTCTCCTCATCTTAATAGAACTCTTGTTAGTGGATTCTGTCGTGTTTCATGACTTTTCCTCACAGGGTAAGAGCGCCGCTAAAGACCAACATCTGGTGCCGTGACTCGGATTTGACGGAGGTTGCTGACTCTTTAGACTGAGCGTGTCCTTGTTGGAGAAAGTGTGTTGCTGGGGGTGGGCTTTGGAGCCAGATCTCTCTCTCTCTCTCTCTCTCTCTCTCTCTCCCTCATTGTTCCCCAGCATGATGAGAACAGACTCACCCTCTGAAACTGTAAACAAGCCCCCAGTTAGATGCTTTCTTTCGTAAGAGTTGCTGTGGTCATGGTGTCTTTTCACAGCAATAGAACACTGACTAAGACAACCAGAATCTGTTGACTCTCTTTTGAGTGTTGGCATTACTCTCAGATTCCCTTTGGTTACAAGATGTTTTCCACAAACTCTACATTCCTGTAGGCTCAGCTTAAAAAAGTGACTAACTATTGGCTAGCTCAGTCGATAGAGCATGAGACTCTTAATCTCAGGGTTGTGGGTTCGAGCCCCACATTGGGCACCAGATATTGGGTTAAAATATTAAGGCAACTCCACGTAGTTAAAAGGGAGGTTTATTTTGTGGGGTAACTTACAAATGAAGGAATAGGTTACAGGCAAATGGCAGATGGTGGATTTGAGAGCAGCAAGCAGAAACATGCAGACCTCCAAAGGCCTCGGTTCTGAACTGGCACATTGTCACTTCAACACACATTCCATAGCCCAAAGCCAGCTACGCAGATACACCCAGCTTCAGTGGGTGGAGGTCAATGTTCTTCTTCCTAGTCTTGTATAAGGTGTTATTCGGGACAGAGTCCTGTTTACAGGTTCATAAACTCAGCTAAAAGAATCTACAAACAGACCAAGAGAGAAACTCAAGGATAATTTTGTTGGAGTTTGCAATTAAAAAACAACAGGGCAGGTAGCTTTTGGAGAGAGATGACTAAGAGGAAAAGTCATGCTTTCTGAGTTAGAGGCCAAAGCAAACAGGTGTAGCAATGGCAATCTGCCAGCAGCTGTGGGGGTGTGATTCAGAGAAAGAGAGTGAGAACACTCAGCAGCTGGGTAAGGAGGGTTAGGATTTAGGCCATGCTCACACCAGGGAGATCAAAAGGATGAAGCTCAAAGTCATGCTCCTGCGTTAGGACTCAGAAACTGGGTTGACTTAGCAGTGAAGTTCTATAGCCGCTGCGGTGAATGGTTTCTGGGGTGCAAAAGTCCCCATCTCATTAAGGGGACAGCTACTCTCTCAGCATGTCTTTAGATGCGCCATGTTTCTTGATGTTTCTGGAACTGACTGCTTTCTGGAGGACGTTTTCCTGTCCAGATGACTCATGGCCCATTGGGATCATTTTTTAAGATAAAGATTTATTTTTATTGTTTTTAGTTTGAGAGAGGGAGAGAGAGAGAAAGAGAGAATATGTATACACGAGTGTAGGTGTCCACAGAGGCAAGAGGGCCCTGGATCACCTGAAGCTGGAGTTTGAGGTGGTTGTAAGCTGCCCAGTATGGGTGCTAGGAAACAAACTCAGGTCCCTGAAGCGTAGTCCACACTCTTATTACTAAGCCATCGCTCCAGCCCCCTTGAATTAACTGTTTGTTTGTTTTATCAGACAAGTTCTCTCTATGTAGCCCTGACTGGTCTGAAACTCCATACGTAGACCACACTGGCCTTGAACTCACAGGAATCTACCTGCCTCAGACTCTGCCAGAGTGCTGGGGCGATTGGCACAAAATGTACCACCCCATCTGGCCTCTTTTGCATAGATGTATTAAGGAAATGTTAGACAAAACAAAAACCTCAAGAATGGGAGAGGCTCTAATGGAGGAAAACCTAGAATTTTTTTTTCATGAAGTCTCACCAAAAAACAAAAACAAAAAAATTCTTCCTGCAAGGGGAAAAAAAAAAATTGCTCTTACTCAGAATGCCCTGACACGGAGCGTGTGGATATTATCCACTTCTTGCACCAGAGGGCTGCACTGCAGTTCAATTCCGATGCTAAGGATCTCTTGGCAGTGCTGGGGAGCAAACCGAGGTCACTGAATAGCAAGTTAGGGCAAATCCTCTACCACTGAGCTACATCCTCGCCCGTGTCCGTGCTAATTATCTTGATTTAACACAGATGCCAGGTTAAGGGCTCAGTACCACAAGCCTCCCCCGTCTCTTCAAACGCCAGTCATAAGGCTCATTTTACAACTGGACTCTGACCAACCAGCTATAAATTGCCAGTTCCTGCAACACCCATTCAGGTTTAGTAATTCCTTAGAATAGCCCACAGACCCCAGGAAAGCAGCTCTGTGACTGGGTCAGTGGCTACGGTGGCCTTAAACTGCTGTGACAAAGTTCCTGACAGAAGTCACTGGAGGAAGGAGAGGGATCTTTGGCTCACAGTTAGATGGCACAGCCCATGGTGTTGAGGAAGGCTGGTGGATGCAGAGGCTCTGTCGGCGGCAGCAGAAGCTTGCAGTATCATTTCACACCCTGGACCAGAGCTAGACCAGAGCTGGACAGTAGCCTGCCTCCATCAGTGAAATCCCATGTTTCAAAGGTCCCATAACCCCCCAGAATCACACCACCACTTGGGGAGGTCCAAGTGTTCAAACCAGAGCCTAAGGGAGACATCTCACACTCAGATCCCATTCACTCCAAAACAGCCAAATTGAAGGGCTATACAGGACAAGGTGAGAGGTCATGGGGAACAAGGAGCTTCCAAGTTCCCTTTCCCAGCATGCCACCTTCCAAACCACCCCAGTGTGTTCACCAACCCAGAGTTTTCCAAATCCCATTATTGAGGGAGGGGGCAGGTATGGAGACTCCACTGCATAGACATGATTTGTTTCATCTTTGGCCTTTAGTGATGGAATCTGATCCCCATTCCACACCCCCCGGAGGTTGGGGGTGGAGACTGAGAATCGTAGCCCTTTAACCACATGGTTGGCCCATCCTGAAGCTATCTAGGGCCTCACCAAGGGTCATCTCCTCAGCAAAAGCTTAGATGTGGCTAACAGAAGCATGCTGTGAATGTCAGAAGATGTTCCTCTTACCCCACCACTGAATGATGCAGGGCTGGTTCAACACACAACATCAATAAAAATAAATCACATAAACAGACTTAAATACAAATGACATGATCAAGGATAAGCCTTTGACAAAATCCAATAGGCTTGCTTGCTTGCTTTCTTTCTTTCTTTCTTTCTTTCTTTCTTTCTTTCTTTCTTTCTTTCTTTCTTTTTGACAGGGTTTCTCTGTGTAGCTTTGCGCCTTCCCTGGATCTCACTCTGTAGACCAGGCTGGCCTCGAACTCACAAAGATTCGCCTGCCTCTGCCTCCTGAGTGCTGTGATTAAAGGCGTGCGCCACCACTGCCCACCAATAGGCTTTCACGGTAAAAGTCCGAGAGAGAGTGTCGGACCGCAACATAATAAGAGGTCTATATGACAAACCCATAGCCAATATCCTAAATAGAGAAAAACTCAAACCAATCCCATTAAAACCAGGGAGGAGTCAGGGCTGTCCACTATCCCTGACTTCTGAGAGCTTCTGAAGCTGTGTCTGGAATTGGGAACCAAGTTCAAGACTATGACTCTTTTTTTTTTTTTTTTTAATGCCAAATGCCGTTTATTGAAGGAGGGAGGAGGTCTTAAATACAGGCTTACAGCACAATGGGAGAACCCCAGAGGGCAGAAGTTCGCTACCAATGTTTTACAATCTTGCATCTAAACTGTTAACGCCCATTATGCAGGATATACTGACAAGGAACTTCCCTTAAGCTTTCAGGAGGGTGGAACCCGGCAGGGAATCAGCATAGGGAGGATATCAAGGTCAAGGTCAGCAAGCAAGGCAACAGTTACCCAAAACGGGGGTCAGGGCCCTACAGGTCCCCCTTTTACTAAAAAATGAGCTTCTGACTTAGGTTGTGTGGGACATCAGCAGGTCACCTTACCCATCATGGAGACGCCTGTCCAGGCCACACAGGTGCTCTGTCTTAGGTTGGTGAGTGCCCCCTAGGCATTACCCATCTCTGAATACTCATTATCATACAGGCTCAATCGCGTGTGAGCTGCAGTTAACTGCTGCCAAAGATCTCAAAGTGGCGCTGGGCTTGCAATCTGTGTGTTTGACACAGAAAAGACCAACAGAAGTCCTAACCCACCCATAGCCAGTAGGCTAAGGGCCACTGAGCCATTCCCTTCCTTAACAAGCCTTACTGCAAATTGGAGTCCTTGTAAGATGGTATCCCAAAAACAAATGGAACTTGAGTTTATAAATTTATAATTTTCAAAGCCAATCAAAATGTATATAACTATTGAATTAAATTTATCATGCCCAATAGAATGAAAGATTAACTAACTGTGGTAGCTACTTTTGCTGCCAGGGTCTCCACTGTGCTAGCTGTAGTAAGCAATTATGAAATGGCAATCCCAGAAACAGTAGCAGCGGTGGCCACCACTGCTATAACAGCAACAATGGCAGCAGCAATGTCAAATTCTTTTCTGAAGCGTGTGGGCATCCACTGGCATGGATACAACTCCAGGAACACAAACTGCCAAGGCCCATTTTTCTTGATCCCAGCATGACTTAAGCTGGCAGCTCTGCAAAAGAAGAACTAAGAACCATAAAGAAAAAACAGGCAGCTCACTGAAAGACCCTAACCCTTCAGGCTTACACCCCCAAGCCTCAGGAAATGAGAAACTTCAAGCACCAGGAAATGAGAAACTAATAATCTAGCTCCCAGGGCAACCTGACTCAGCCATTGTTCGAACTCCCCTGTAACCATGTAACAATGTAAAGAGATTTCTGTTAAGAGATGTGTCCAACTGTGACTGGGAAAGTTGCAGGGGTTCCAGGAAGGACCACTGTGACCTCCACTCCCCCCCCTTGATACCTCCCTTGAGGTTGACATAACTGTACCCACTGTGCCCACTCTGTGATCACTCTGTGATTGTATGGGAATTGTAATCTTGTGACTTGTGTGGGTTTTTCCTTTAAAAGTGCCTATGTGACTATGGTGCGATGCGACTCTTGCTCTTTGAGCAGAGTCTGCCCGACTGTATACAGCCGTAACAAAAACCTCTTGCTATTGCATCAACTGGACTGGAGTCTGGGTTCTTGGGGTGCCCACTCAGGACCCTAAACTTTGGGGTCCAACACTCACAAGGAGCATAACTAATGGTCTTATAATGGCTACATTCAGGCTCATAAGTTTTAAGGTATCTTCAAAGGGGGCTAAATGAATTTCAGGAGGTCATAAATGTTGCACAGAGCCACTCCTGAAAAGTAGGTACTACACCAGCTTGAAGAGGATTGTGAAAATGAAAAGGCTTAGCTGGCATGCTATTGTTAACACATGGAGGTCAGTGACCTTCAGGGTTATCCTTAATCTCCAAGGTGTCTGGGTGACACGTTCTCAAACATACTTGAAAAAGCAGTTACCATACATTACCTTCTGGAGAATCCAAAAGAATCCATTAAGATAAGAATATACTGTATCAAGCTGATAATAGAAAAATAAATTAATTAATTTAAAAAAATAAAAAAGAAAAAAATTTGAACTATTAAAAAAATCCAAACAAACATATTTTACTAAAGTAAAAAAAGGGGCAACTAGGGACTCATCATTCCTCTCCACATTCTATTCTTTCCCTTGTTTTATATATTTTAAATTTTTATCGGTGGATTCTGCTGGAGTATCCGCTGCAGATAAGCACTAGAGGGCTCCTGTTGCAAATCACCCTCTGGAGCGATGGCAGGATCTTTCTACTGGCACTTGGAAGAGACCAGATCTGGTGTTGGTGTGGACCCGGGGTTCTGTTTATGTCTCCCCTCAGGACAATGAGGTTCCTCTTTGGATTCCTGAGCGCTGTGTGCGCCCTGTGGCTGCTGCTGAAGCCCAACATGGCAGAGACCTATTGGGCCTTCGTGAAAAACTGTCCCCTTCTGATGCCAATGGGGATTGAGAGCCCAATATGGCCAGCTTTGGCAAGCATTAACGTAAGCCTACGACTATGACTGTTAACGGTATCCCGATTACTCTCCCACGTGGTAAGCATAGTGTTTGCTCCTGCAGGGTTTTGACCACTTCTGTACCCCCAGACCAACAGGGTGGACTCGTCTGCAGTGCCCACGAGTTCCCGCTTCCCACCACTTCCCCCATGTGATGCAGAGACACCAAACCACATTCTCTGCCTGTGATGCAGAGACACCAAACCACATTCCATCCCCAGACTGAATCTTCCTTCTCAGGCACTGAGAAATTTAAGTCAGTCTGAATTCTCCCTCGTCCTCTCCACTGATGAACTGAGTTCTAAACAATGGACTCTGAAATCTGCATTTTACAGTGGTGGGCTCTGCCTCCTCCTCTCAAGTTCCCACCCTCCTCCGTCTCTGCCCTTTCGTTCCCTTGTGCCTTCTGGCCCATAAATAGGAAGCTATTCTTTAAAACCCAGGGGAAACGTTACCTGCACCGCGGGACTGTCTCAGGTTTCTGTGTTAGCCCCTCCCTGCGTTCCACAGCCCTCCTTCGCAACCCCCTCCCAGAAGTTACAGGATCTTAACCAACTCTGTACACTCCGTGGAAATTAGCAAAAGAACTTTGCATTTAAAGAGGACTTTTCTTGTTGTATCAAATAGAACCCAAGCGGTGTTCAATTTGAATTCTGGGGTTGCTTTGTATTTCTCTATAAGAAACCTTCTGCTTACTAAGCAAGCTCCATCGGGGCTAACTCCAGGAGAAAGGGAGATTTCAGCTCATTGCTTACAGAAGGTGTTCTATTGTCTTAAGCAAAGGAGAATGGGGAGAAGACTGCCACACTTGAACGATGAAGGAAGGAAATGAACCAATTCCTGCTTTGGGGAAGTATAAAACAGCTGTGCACCCAGCTGTAGGGGAGAAAACAATGAGAAAAAAAAATGACGAACTGCGTGTGCTGAAGCCACAGTGCATTTTCCAGAGAGATGAGAGACTGTCCCCTCACTATTGTTATTTGCATGCTCTGTCTGGGAATGCTGCTTCGGGGCCCTGACTGCATGGGAGGGGAGCCCTGACGGCAGGTCCCCCCCCCCCCCCCACTGCATGGGAGGGGAGTGCTCCAGGGAATATTTTATGCAGAAAATCATTAACTTCCTGAATGATCAGAAGGCTATCCTAAAGGAATGACTATCAACCATGGCTTCCCCAGGAATGGAAACATCCCTTTTCTAGTCTGAGAGTTTACCTTCTAGAAATTACCAACCCCGTGATTCAATAAGATGGCCATCATCATTTAAAGAAATACTCGTCAATATTTTTTTTTCTCCAAAAGAGAAGTCTGTTGCCATTATGTTCGGTTTATTGTTTCGGTGGAAACAGCTCTTTAATAAAATAAATGTAATGATGAATAAAATGAGGTTGTCCCTAGTTCAGCAGACAGAATTGAAGTGACAATCGATTTCATTAGGCAAACAGGGCATGTCAATGGGGCTTCCTGAAGCCTTGTAAAATGTAATGTAGAGAAAGCAACTCTATCTAGCCTGTATTTACAGTTGTGGGAGTTATACAATCGCTACATAAATATTCATTGAGATTCTTGAGTGAAACCAGGTACAAATGAAATAAGGATGCCCAACATCAGATTTCTGTCCTGGGGGAACGAGGAGCTAGTCCCTCGTCCTGCACATCACTGCACATCCCAGATCTCACAGAGAAGTGGGGTGAACTTGTGGTCATTCACTCTCCAGGACATCAGCATCTCAGCATGGTGGTGATTGAATGTCCGAAGTTCTGTCAAGCGACCCAGGAGACAGGCAAAATGCTGAGGGTTCTCGGGCTGGTGAATCTTGCACAGTTTCTGTAGCACATCAAGCAGGGGTTCCTGAAGCTTCTCCACCGCCTCTCTGTCCTTGATGTATTGTCTGTCTATTTGGGGGTTTGAAATAAAACGGCAAGGTAAAAAAGTGAAAAATCACCGATTGCGGTTTTGAAAATGTATGTCTATAAATGTTGTATGCTTAAATGTACAGAATTTTCAGTGTGATAAAGTTACATGCATGTACACACACAAGCATAAAAACATACATACATATGCCAGGCAGTGCTGGTGCACACCTTTAATCCCAGCACTCAGGAGGCAGAGGCAGGCGGATCTCTGTGAGTTCGAGGCCAGCCTGGTCTACAGAGCAAGGTCCAGGACAGGCACCAAAACTACACAGAGAAACTGTGTCATGAAAAACCAAAAAACAAACATATATACATGTATATACAATGGACTTACATGTAAACCAAGACATGGAACATCAGAAGTTCCCCTAAACTCCCTTCCCAATGAAAGCCCTTGAAGGAAACCCACATAACAGGTGTAAACATTCTGTCTCAGGGGGACATCCCTAGACTTCCTGGGCCATAGGGGATCTTCATGTGTTCCTCTAGGAAGCTCTGCCAAACAGGTTTTTTTCAATCACAATTATTAATGCCCAAAGAGTAGCAACTAGCATCTTCCTAATCATCACATATGAAAATCATTTAAGGCTAGCGCAATATGTTTTACAAACTATGAGCACCAGTATAATTTGCACCCAAATTACTAAAGTCAATTTTGAAAATACATTTCAGGCTGGAGAGATGACTCAGCAGTTAAGAGCACTGGCTGTTCTTCCCGGGGTCCTGAGTTCAATTCCCAGCAACCACATGGTGGCTCACAACCATCTGTAATGAGATCTGGCGCCCTCTTCTGGCCCGCAGGCATACATGCAAGCAGAACACTGTATACATAATAAATAAATCTTTTTTTTAAAAAAAGAAAATTTCATAATGGAGACATTCATTTCTACAATTTTTAAAACAAGAAAATTGGAAACATACAGCTGTATAGACACAATGAAATTAAGTATGTCTTTGTAGAGTCATAAAATGGGACGTAATGCGTACCTGTTTTAAAGAATTTTTTAAAGGATGAGATCTTTGCTACGTTATAGTATATACAATGTCTTCAATATCCCGGCTCAAGTGTCAGCCTCTGCACAGAATCTTCCCTAACAACTAATGAACATCCCATCCATTCTCTTCTCACCTTCTTCCCATATATTCTCATTGTTATAATGTTTTTGAGATGAATTCTCACTGGATAGCCCAGGCTGAGCTCAAGTTTGTACTCTTCCATCAGCTCTCAGGCACAGAAATTACAGGCATGGGTCACTTTGTCTATTCTTATTACATATTTCGTAGAATTTTCCACTTGCTGAAAAAAATGTGTTATCTTCCTCACTCTTTGAGAACAATAGTCTCCTAGAAGTGGTATCTAATTTACTCCTAAAGTCTGGAGCCATATTTACTATGTAGGAAATGTTCAATAGGCAGCTACTAAAACCATGAAAATAATATTTTTAAAAAATACTGAAAAAATATATTAAAACATTAATAATGTTCTATTTGAATAGTAGAATTATGGACCGTTTTACTTTGTATGTCTCTGTGTATTCTGTAATACACATTGTTATGACTATACTGTTATGGAATATTATTTTAAGGTGTGTTACATTTGTTTATGCTCTGGAACATTCGTTTAATGATGCAAACATGTATTGCAATCTTTTATGTTGCATTTGTTTAACTCTGTGAAGCTGTGTTACTTTGCTTGTCTAAAACACCTGATTGGTCTAATAAAGAGCTGGACAGCCAATAGCTAGGCAAGAGAAAGGGTAGGCGGGGCTGGCAAGCAGATAGGATAAATAGAAGGAGAAATCTGGAAAGAAGACGACCAAGGAGCAAGATGAGGAGAGAAGGACGTCAGGGGCCAGCCACCCAGCAACACAACCAGCAATGGAGTAGGAAAGAAAGAAAGGTATTCAGAAAGATAAAAGCCCAGAGGCAAAAGGTAGACAGGATAATTTAAGAAAAGCTGGTTAGAAACAAGCCAAGCTAAGGCCAGGCATTCATAAGAAAGAATAAGACTCCATGTGATTTATTCGGGAGCTGGGTAACAGGGCCCCCCAAAGGGTCAAAGGGCTACGAGTAAGAAAAAACAACCAACTACACGATACGGAGAAAGAAGAAAGCAGTATAAAAATCCAAATGGAATAGTAAAATTACCTGGAGAGAGGATGACAATTGCCGTCAGCAAGGCATACTCTTCCTGAGTCATTTTCAGTTCCCCAACACTCTTATAAAAACTAAACATCGGAGTTATGTATTCATCAGAGATGCCTGTGTAGGAGTTGAAAAATCACAGTTACAGCAAAAGGCTCTTAATTTTAGTCACTATCATCGTGGTGAGTGAGCGTGTGTGTGTGTGTGTGTGTGTGTGTGTGTGTGTGTGTGTGTGTGTGTGTGCATGTTGTGGTCAGGGTACAGCTTCGTGGAGCTGGTCCTCTCCTTCCCATGGATTCTAGCAATCAAATTCATGTCACCAGGCTTGTGTGACAAGCACCTTTACCCTCAGAGCCATCTCTCCAGCCCAACAAAAGTTGTGAGTGACTGAAGAGTGCAAGCTAGAACTGGACACACTCACACTTGCCCCCAGCTACATACATTCATTTAATTATAGCATATTAGACATCTCAGCCAAAGACAGAGCATGTAAGGAAAATCTTCAAAGGACAGCCTCACGTCTGACTCATTTGTCTTTGAATCCAGTACTGCCTTTGGCCACCAGTGTGTAACAATAAAGGACAATGCTCTTGGGTTAGAAAAATTCCTATAATTGCACCATTTTCTGGGTGGGGCCTGTTACTTTAAACAATATCAATAGATACACTCAAGACAGAGAGCAAGTTAAACAATGAACAAAAAATAGTTGTGCCCATTCAGAAGCATAACCAGTTACACGGAATAAGTTGGCCAGAGTTGAATGGGTTTGGACCTACCTGACGTACCCATTGCCTACCATGCATTAATCAGGATGGGACCACTTTTTAAAAACTCAGGACATCAAATATGATAGATGCCAGGTAGGGACCAAACCTCCCAACTTTCTCCAAACCCACCCGCTTCCTGATGTCTCCATCCTCAGTGATGGCTACACTTGCCACCCAGTTGCCCAGACCAGCAGCTGAGATTCTGTGTGTGGTCCTGCGACCCTACCCTCTCCCCCTTACGCCGTGGTGCCTTGCCTCTAAGCTCTCAGCACTGAATTAGTTTCAGCCACCATCTCCCATTATCTGGAGCACAGCAATTGCTTCCTCTCTCCTGTCTTTTATTCCTCTTCAATCCGTTCCCTATCCAGATGCCGGAATAACCTTCCTGAACTTCAAATCACATACTTTCTCCTCACTTTTACACACCTGCAAAACCTGTCTATGGCTTTTGCTGTATGTGTGCTTTTTTTTTTAAATGGGGATCTGTGCCTCTCGGAGTTTGTACTTCCTGAGTCCTCAGTGTTCACTGAGCTCTGTGGTAGGTACTTCCTGGCCACTTCTTTCAAATTTAGTGTACAATATCAAAGACACCAGGTAAGAACCAAATTTTCAGCTGGGCGGTGGTGGCGCACGTCTTTAGTCCCAGCACTCTGAAGGCAGAAGAGGACGGATATCTGTGAGTTCAAGGCCAGCCTGGTCTATAGAGCAAGTTCCAGGACAGTCAAGGCTATTACACAAAGAAACCCTTCCTTGAAAAAGAAAGAAAGAGAGAGAGAGAGAGAGAGAGAGAGAGAGAATAACTAAAACCCAACCACCTTCCTCTAAATCCACCCCTTTCCTGCTGTTCCTTCATTCAGTTTTCTAAATCCCACAAGCTCAGGGTATCTCACCCTTCCTAACGCTGTGACCCTTTAACACAGTTCTTCATGGTGTGGTGACCCCCATCCATGAAATAATTTCATTGCTACTCCATAACTCTAATTTTTTGACTGTTATGAATCATACTGTAAATATCTGACATGCAGGAGATCAGATGTGTGACCCCTTGTGGGGGTCATGACCCACATGTCGAGGACCCCTGCACTTCCTGCTTACAGAAAAGTCAGTGACTGGCCCAAAGAGAGACAGTTAGTGAGAGGCGGTGTGGGACTCAAACCAAAGCTGGCAGGCCTTGACTCAGTTTCCCCTGCTTTTCGATCAATTTTCCTCCAGCCGGGTTCAGCCACTTCAGTTTCCCTCAGTTTTCCCAGTCTCTGTACACACTTGGTTGTCTCTTCTTGGAATACCTTAATTGTCTTAATTAACTTCATAATTCTTGTTGATAATTTAAGACTTCTTGTGCCATTGTTTTTCTACTTACTAAAGAAAAAAAAATATTAGTTTGGAGCTTGTTGCATGTATGATTTTATTCCAGAGGAGTATGGCCTAAGGAATCAAGGAGACAGGAGAGAGTTGGCTATGACTTGCTGACGAATGGAGATGAGGATGAGCATGCCAGGACTGGTCCACGGGAGAATCCGCTGCTCTCTTCCTGCCTACACCAAATCTAGAGCCACAGAGTTCTGGCTGAGCCAAATGAGAATACAGGTGGATTCCCGGTACTCCAGAGTACCGCCATCAACTGTCAGTACACTTGAAACAAAGTCGCTTTGTCAGCAAGCCAAATCCTCACCTTTGGAAGAGTTTGACGTCTCTTCTGAACTGAGCCCTTGGCCTTTCCCAGCGATTCAACACAATGCTTCCCTCTCCTTCATGCACTTTTGATCATGGTCTTGACCCCAGTGGATTCTCTCCACAGCAGAGTCTTTGTTTAGCAAGTGGGTGATTACATCACATGGAAGGACGCCCTTTTTCCAGCAGCTACAGAACTGAGTGGAACACCCATGACCAAACTAGATACCACTGAAAAGGACTGGGGCGTGAGCCTGGGAATGCGGCTTCACTGCTTCCAACACAGGGTTAGAGGTTGTGAGTTAGACTTGTGACTTTGAAATCAGACTCCCTGATATGGTCTTGAGCACGTAAAACTTTTGAAGCCATGGTTTTCTCATCCGTGAAATGTGTTGCATAATGATAGTATTATATAACATGATGCAGAGTATTGACTGTAAAGCTGCCTCACAGTAAGACCTCAGTGGTGGGGCAGCCCTGTAATCCCCATTCACTGGGAGGCTGAGGGAGTAAGAGAGCGAATGCATGAACTGCCTGAGCTACAGAGAAAGTCCGAGGTGAGCTGGGCAACCATGAGAGCTGAAAGCCACCTACAGAGATCCCACAAGTGGCCAAGTGCAGAGATTGACTGTGGTGAGTCCAGCGCGGGTGGTACATCTGCAACCCTACCCCTACACCCAAGGCTCAGGGAAGTTACAGGAGCCAGGGGACCAGAGGGAGAGCTTTGGGACAGTGTCTTCTAGTGTGGCAGGGGCTCTGCACCCATGCAATCCCAATGATATGGCTGCCTACATACGTTCTGTGTAGAAACCACGTGCCAACGTGGATGTGGGAAATTCCACAAGTCTCCACCCTAGATGAGTTACAGGTAAGAGAGGGAGAGTCCATCTTCTCCAGGGATGAGCCCCCTGATAGGCTATCTGATCCCAAGTGGGTATGCCCCAAATCCACACCCCTAGGAGCGATACCAAATGAACACAATAGATGTTAGAGAAGAGGAGGTCTTGGATTCACGGGGGAGGGGACACAGAAGGAGTTGGAGAGGGGAGGGTGAGTGAACTGACACAAAAAATAACCTTAAAATAAATAAAAATCAATTTCAAAACAGTAAAAACACAGCTGGGGAAAGCACTTGCCTAGGGTGGGAGGCTCCACATTCAATCCTTAGGACTGCAAAAATAAAAATGAATAAATAAGAAAAGAGACATACCATTTGCCATTGTTATGCAGATTAATTGCATTAACAAACATCATAACCCCTGTCTATTTTAGTCTAGATTAAATTTGTATTCTTCTGCCTCTACAAAGCTACATATATATATATACATATATATAGTATATATATATATTTTTTTCTTAATTTCCTGTGCGTGTGAGGCAGAGTAGGGGTGCTAAAGTGCCCATGAGGAGGTCAGAAGACAACTCTTGGGATTAAGTTCTTTCCACCGTGTGGATCCGAAGGATCAAACTCGGGCCATCAGGCTTGGCAGCAAGAGTCTTAATCTGCGGAGCCATCTGGCCAGGCCAGTATTTTGTGTGTATGTGTGTGTGTGTGTGTGTGTGTGTGTGTGTGTGTGCGCGTGCGTGCATGCGTGCGTGCGTGCATGCGTGTGTGTGTGTGTGTGTGTGTGTGTGTGTGTGTGTTTAAAACGTCTTTTTGGTTTTTTGAGACAGGGCCTCTCTATACTTCCCTAGCTGTCCCCGAACTCACTATGTAAACCAGGCTGGCCTCTGCCTCCCAAGTGTGGGGATTAGAGGTCTGTCCCACACACCCAGCTAAAAAATAATTTTACTTTTTATTCGGGATGAAACCAACTTATTTGATCAGTGATTTGCCTTAGCATTTTTCCAGACATTAAAGCAATAGAAAGGTTTGTAACTTTTTCTTTTTACTAAAGATTTTTTTTTTAATCTTCAAAAATTAGCAGTCTTGGGGCTGGAGTGATGGCTCAGTGGTTAAGAGCACCAACTGCTCTTCCAGAGGACCCGGGTTCAATTCCCAGCACCCACATGGTGGCTAACAACTGTCTGTAACTCTAAGATCTGACACCCTCACACAGACACACATGCATACACCAATGTACATAAAATAAAGATAAATAAATTGTTAAAAAAAACTAGCAGTCTTAGCTGTAAGTGGACTTGTATGCCTCTAATCCTAGCACTTGGGAGGCTGAGGCAGGAAGATGCTGAGGTCAGGGCGCAGCCCAAGACACACAGCAAGACCCTGTCTAAAACCAAGAAAGGCCTCTTCCATATTCAGGGTCTGTACCCATCAGGAAAAATCAGCTAAAGTCATGACTGGGCCACAGCTTTTTTTTTTTTTTATCTTTAAAAAAAGAACCTCAGTAAATTCTTAAAGGTTTTTTAACTTCTCTAACAGTTTTATGTGCAGTGATTAATTTTTATTGAAATTTCTCCAAAACACATTTGAATTAATTGGCATGACTACCAAAATAATCTGTTTCTAGGCAAATTATCTTCATGTTGTTAGCAGTGTGTGTGGAGTGCACGCGAATACACTCCCTACTTCCCACCTCTGTATCTTCACTGCCAGCATCTGTAGATATCATTAAAGAGACTAGAGACCAAGTAAGGAAATATCACAGAAGGACATGTCATACAGCTATGTATCTGTTAGAGAATTGCTCATTCTATTTGCTAGTGATCACACATACTTATGTTCATTTCACATGACTCAACTGTGTGAATGAGCAATTGCATTTTTATTATTTTTGAATCACTGACTTATTTATGAATGACTGATTCGTCCCAGGACATCGCTTTTGAAGAGAACTGATCTGTGAACAGATGTCTCATGAAGCGTGTGTGGCTCGTTTCCTTGGAGCATGTAACTAGAGGCCAAACACCTAGATGGGAGACGAGAATAAATCCTTAGCTGTGAGTCGTAAAAATGTCCTATTACATGTTTGTTTATGTGTGTATGTGCATAGACACGTCATGATACACATGTGGAGATCAGAGGACAGCTTCTAGGAGTGGGTTCCTGGGATCGAACTCAGATGATCGGGCTTTTTGGCAAGCACCTTCACCTGCTGAGCCAGCTCACTGGCCCTGGGTCATAACTGTAAATGCCATGGGATTTAGAGAGACTATCCAAATCAACTTATCTGAAAATGTTCAATATTTAGAATTCATCTTTGTCAAATTTTCTAGTTCATTCATCCTTCTAAATCCTCACTTATCCTCCAAAGATGCTGCCTCCTTCAGCTAATTATAGTTGATGATGTTTGGGGGGGGGGGAGGAATAAGTTACAATGCTTACTACAATTTTATTATGTACATGTTGTAGAAGCCAGGGGTATAGAAAAACATATAAAATAAGTAATAGGTGAGTTTTAAAAATAAATTTTCCTACAAGACAGATGAAGTGTAAGTCGTCTCTGGGAGCCAGAGTCCGCATCATTACTAAGGACAGTAGTGTAAACAAGAAGTCGGTTCCACTATAAATTTAGCGTAATGACAACATCACCCTGAAGGGGGCAGCCCTTTCCCATTTTCCGGCTTCCCTCTTCCTAACCGCTTGAATTTGTTTCATTTTTCACTTGGCAATGTTGGCCACAAGACGGCGCTATTTTCTAACTCAACCTTAGACACTCATGGAAAAGTTTGAGTTGTAAGAAGAAAAATCGTTTTTTATCTGTACCTCTGTTGCTTGTTTTCCCTTGGGAGGGGGGCACCTCCGTGATTGGTGAATTGGTTATTTAAGGATGACAAATACCATCTGAAAGAACGACCCATAGCAAAACACCACTGTGCTTTGTTTCTCTTTGTTTTGTGTTCTGAGGGTGCTAGGGATCAAAAGTAGGGCCTCAGGGGTGCTAGACAAGTACTCGACCACTGCTCTCTTTAAAATGTATCATTTCCTGCCTGGCTAACTTCCCAATATTAACCAGGTATAAGAACAGGCAGCTTCTTTGGGTGTGGGAATACGTATTGTACGTAAGGCTATGTATTGTGTAAGTCACATTTTCCGGTACTCTTAATGCCTCTGTATGATTTGTTTTTACTGGTGGCCTCAAGATAGACTGGGCATCTTGTTTAAAATGATACCATTTGCTCAAGACCACGTAATTTGAATTTTCCCCAGAAATAACACCACGCCAGTAGCACAGAAGTTAAATAGACATCTGAACATAGCATCCAAGCCCATGCGTGCCTTCAACTTTCTAAACTAAGCTTCCCCTACCCCAGTATTTTCCCGATGGAGGAATAACAACTCCTCTAGCATCCTAAAATTTCGTTTGCTCCAGACCAAGACCCAGCCGCTGTTGGCCTCATCCCCATAACAGAGGCAGCCTCCAGAGACGGCAGCACAATTCTGGCCACTGACATTAAAGAGAACTCTCCTGAAGCTCCCCTTAGAGATTTCTACTCTCCTTCTCACTTTCAACCCTGACCGTTGTCTTGCTTGGACAGGCTCTGGCCATTAACTAGAAGAACTTGCCTGAGGTTAAAGCCCATACACAAGGAGAGGAGATAAAGGAGACAGCAGCCTCAAGTGGTCCATGCCCAAATCAACACATGATCACTTTGAAAAGTAAAATTGGAGGTGGTAAGAATGTAAGACCTTGCCTTGGTGGAGGAGGGAATGGCGAGTAGGTTGAGGTGGAGAGGGAGGTGGGAGGGGAGGGAGGAGGGAGGCGAGGGGGATCTCTGATTGGTATGTAAAATGAATAAAAAATTTCCTTAAAAAAAAAAAAAAATGTAAGCTAGCTTAAGCATTTGCCTTTCTTATAAACAGTCTGCATTCAGAACTTTGCATTTTCAGTCCTTTGAGAGGCAGTGTTTGAACTCATCCTTGGTTTACCTGTTTCTCGGGGAAAATGCCGTCATACTGTTTTCATCTCGTGAATGTTTCAAAGGCCAGAAAGGAGCCTTGTACGCTTTTACCGCATACAGGATCGTCTAGTATGCCGCTATGGCTCGCTACAGCTTCATCCCCCTGATACGAGTCTCTTGTTTCTCTGACCTCGTTGTCTGTAATCATTCACAGAGAAGCAACGTGGCATCGCTAGCCACTGCTCATGTTTTATTTCCTTGCTAAGGGGCAATGATGTGTTTGTCTGGGTTTTATTCTGACCAGTCAAAATCTGGTAGATGTTAGACCTTGGTAAATGACAGAGACAATAAATAGAAAGAGCCCTGGGCCTCCAAAATACCTGCTCTCCTTTCCTAGGTGTCTGCTGATCAGCCGTGCAGCCTTGATGCACAGACCATGACTCCCACCCGTAGAGGCCACTGAGAATACTTACAAGATGATAAAAGGAAAAAAAAAAAACCATCCCAAATCTTGAAATACACTGTCATCCTGACAAATACTTGTGAATTAGTTTATGTCTATTGTGGAAACAAAAAAAGGACACACTGAAAGACACTGTTAATTTTAGGATTTAGTTAAATTTGAAGCAAAGAGAACAAGTCACTCCATTTGATAAGGTTACTGCTGTTGAGTGCCTTACCATTGAAATTGCACAACCGTTAGAGTTAGCAAACCCATTTCAGTCCTACCATGTTTTATAGTATTATATGACTGTCCTTATTTTTACTGAAACCTTCAGGTTAAAAGCCTAGTCTGCATTACAATACTACATTAGGATTAAAACTATTGATGCAATCAAATTATATAGAAACAACTCCACCTCCACAGACTGTGTCAGATACAAGTTCTGTGGCTTCAATGAACATAAATAAACACTAGCTCCCTTTAAGTAGCAACATCTCCGGAGACGGTATCTTTGTGTATATAATTTGGGTATGATAATAGAAAGAGTATGAATCTGCAGAACAAGAAAATTAATTGTTACATTGTATACTTTAAAGACTTCTGTAGGCATCAACAGGGTAAATTGGAAAGGCTGTGTTGTTCCAGAAATAATATATAATGGAAAGGAGAATTACTACATTAGCATGAGAATAAAAAGTTATTCTTAAAGGTCATCTTGCCAGATCAGGTTTTGATGTGACATGTGGACAAGACAATGTGCTGAAAATCCACCAGGACTAAAGGACTCATGAATATTAATGAATGGAAGAAACGCCGTTATAGATAATAAAATACAAAGCAGTGGGCGGGTCCAGGTGGTTCTCACTGTCACAAAACGGGACGGTGTTTGGAGACAGTTTCTTATTATAAACTAGAGACATGCATATTTATTGGCATAGATTATATTCTGGAAAACTTTATCACTGACCCTTCATGAAACTTGAAAAGGCACAGTTCTGAAACTTACATTATAAAGATTTTTTTTAAGATTCTGATGCACATTTAACCCAACAGCACCTCATCATTTCTCACTTAGATATTCCATGTTTCTGTATACGTCTCCTTGTTTCTTCTCAGGCCCTGCAGCTCGGCATCTCCGTTACAGCCAGCAGGTTCTTTCCGGGGTCAAACTAAGATCACAACGCATCTGTTCCGATATGATTAAGGTTTTCCACTGGACTGGAATTAAACTACTTCTGTGGTATTCGGTGTCCTTAACGGTCGAATGCATTTTCAGCTTCATAAGCCATACTTTCTAAAACATCAGGGCACTTGTGAATGCTGGACATGGAAACTCCCGCGTTCTGCCACACCCTTGCATCTGCTGTACCTGTGTTACTGTTACTGTATTCTCCCATTCACAGTTTAACACATTCCTCACCACCCTTCAGGATTCACTCGTCAACTTCTGAGCAAGTCAACCACACTTGCACAGGGACGTGAGCGCGCTCCTCCCCATTCCAATTTGCACCACACTCCTTCCTGATGCTTTCCCATAGCCTCCACCAGCCTGCAGGTCCAGAAGGACAAAGGCCAGGCAGACCGCTCTCCATACCTCCTCAACAACTGTACAGTTGTGCATGCGGGGCAACCCCAGTGTTCAACATGGATCTGTCCAAAGACAGCTGAATCACTTCATGGAAAAACCTCATGATGCCACATCACTCTACACTACATTTCGACAACATTTGCTGTAGGAGGCGTCACACACACACACACACACACACACACACACACACACACACAGTACTGTTAAAAATGGCCCCAGTGGCTCAGTTTATCTGTCTACGACAGCGTTTCTCGATCTTGGCCTGATTGACATCTTGAACTATATAAATTGGTTGCTAGTGGTGGTGGGGGCAGATAGCTTCCACATCAGATACTAGCAGTGTCCCTTTCCCAAAATGTGACGATCAAACATATCTCCAGATGCTGCCAGTGTCTAAGGAAGGAAGGATGGACCATCCCCAGTTGGGGACCACTGTGCCATAATGTAAAATCAGCACTTTTAGCTGAGTGCATTTACATGGTTTTAAAATCTACCTTTCCCAACAAAGGCATAGTTAAGAATGAAGAAGGAGCACTGGAAGTTTGAGGAAGGTGATGGTTTCCCATAAGGTTCCGAGTGACTGGGGAAGAGCGTCAAGTTGAGAGTTCTCGGTGGCACTTGTGGTCAGCACCATAAGGTGAACTGTCTTTGTTTTCCGGTTAAAGTAAGTGGTACGTTATCAGGTGAGTCATTATCTCAGCTGAGGGGAAAGCAAAGAGCTGCAGCTCCATGCTTGCTTAGCATGCACCAGGTCCTGGACTCAACTCCCAGCTTAGCATAAAGCGAGCAGATGGTACATGGCTGAATTTCCAGCACTCAGAAGTAGAGGCCGGCGAAAAAAGAAGTTCAGGACCATCCTCTGCTGCACAGGGAGCTCAAGGCAAGCCTGGGTTATAGGAGAACCTGTCTCAAAACCACTTTCCCCAAATAAGTAAGGAGTTGAGTATGTCCAGCAAATGATCCAAGAAAGGATCGTATTGATGGAGCAGAAGTTAAGGGCTGAGGGAAATGAAGTCAGGCAAAAAGTAGTCCAGTGGTGTTAGGATAGTGGATGGCTTGGTGTAAAGTGCTTACTGTGCCAGCCTAACCACTTGAGTTTGGATCCCCAGACCCGCCAGACACAGTAGCACAACCATCTGCCATCGCAATACACCCTTACCAGGATGGGGACAGGAGCAGAGTTGCCGAAACCCGGCTGAGTGGCTAGTCCAGCAGAGAACAGGAGAGCCCCTGCCTCAAACGAGGTCTGAGGTGAAGACCAACATTTGAAACTGTCCTCTAACCTCCCCAGGTCCACCATGACACGTGCGTTCCCACTCTCGCACACAAACACACGCATATATACACACAGAGGAAGGAAGTAGTTCAGCCAATGGACGGTGGATTTGTGGATGACGGTTAGTAAATGGAAGCTCTTTAAAAGGAAGAGGCACCGGAGTTAGAGTTGAAGAAGTGAGTGAACTGGAGCATTAGATGGTTCTGTCTCCTGCCCCAGCCTTTCAAAAACCTAGGCACTGCAGCTTTTAGAGGAGATGTCTGGGTATTAACAGGGTCTATGTCTGGTGCATGGTTAATAAAATCTATCTCTAAGTGTCACAAAGAATAAATTATGTGCATTTATGATGCAAGATGTGGGCCACGATGATGCCCCACTCAGATCTTCCTGGACAAGTGCATAGTAGGGCCACGGTGGCCTGGGTGCTGCATCCCTGTGAATGTTAAAAACACAATGATGTCAGTGGCACCCCAGCCACTGGCTGGTCCCAGCCAGCATGTTCATGTGGGCATCTCCCACCTCATCCCTCTCCATTAGCCGAGGTTAGACCTCAGCACTGCGCTCTGCATCTCTTCCCAGTCAAGCCTTCCACAGGTGTCAGATCAACATGGCGGTGTGAAGGCTCTCTTTCGCCAAACCTGACTCCTCCCCTGTTATTTTTCAGAGAGATTTCCATCAATTAGTCCTTTGCATTTTTGATCTCATCCTTTAGTTGCTTCTGGTGAGACTCAAAGATTACAGAGTTAGGAGGAAGCCCGGGTTGCAGCAGGTACCGAATCAGTGTTAACTTTGGATACCATGATCAACACAGCCCCTAACAGATCATGCAGAAATTACTTTTATAACATTGAGAATTTTCTTCTTAGAAATTCAGTAATGGGGGAGGGAGAGAGGTAGAAAAGGAGAGAGGGAGAGAGGAAGAGAGAGAGACAGAGAGAGGGAGGGAGGAAGGGAGGGAGGGAGGAAAAAGAGACAGGAAGAACATTAGGATATTAGAATATATGGGTAATTGATTAATTCCCCTTCAGATCTCTACTCATCAAAACATTCTCATTTCTATGGCAGAAAGCCCACTCCTCTTTGTCATATGGCACCTGAGCAAACTTCACACAACTCATCTTGAGGAGGAGCCAGGGCACAGCTGAATTCCTGCACCCGCAGCTCCTGAACCCACAGTTTACACTCAGATCCCTAGCGGATGTCGAGCCTTCAGAATAACCTCTTCAAGAAGATCCGGAAAAGGGACTTCCTGCTATTTAATTTTCAGGGTGGGAAAAAGCAGGAACTCTGATACCTGGGAAGAGCCATCGGGGAAGCATTCTTCCTTCCATTAATTCTACAGACATCTCTTCAGCATGCAAGTACCTACCCCTAGAAGCACGTGGTGGGACACACACACACACACACACACACACACACACACACACACACACCCCTCTACACACCTCCAACGCACATGCACATGCACACACACTGCTTTAAACAAGGTCCTAACGCATATGAAAAATGAAATCTACCACCTGAAATGTATCTGGTGGCCTTTTACTGCCTACATATTCTGGGCCAGAATCAATATTTTTAAAATGTAGACTATAATCCATACTTCTGGACAACACAATGCCTTTCAGAGGGTGAAAGTCTGGGACAACAGCCTCAGATCTCTTATTCCCTTTCCCCAGGACCAGGGGACCACACACTTGAGACCTCTTATCTCCTCCATGGTATCTTCCATCCCGGCTTATCTTAAGGAGACTTGCAAACCTTTATTTTCATGTTTTCCCTCTTCTGTTCAAAAACCTTCAACATCTCCCTATTGCTTAGAAAATATCAGAATCTTTAGCCCAACATTCAAGGCCCTTAACCATCTAGTCGTATTTCCCTCCTCTCTGTTCCCTTTTATTGTAAGCCTAAATCCATTGCCTCAACCGCACCCACCTCTTATGGACAGGCCCAAGATTTCTGATCTTTATTCCTTCACCCACACTGCTCCTTCTGACCTACAAGTGCACCCCAAGCATCCAGATGAAGTACTGTTCAAGGCCCAGTTCAAACACTAACAAAACCTTCCAAACTAGAAAGCTCCCCAACTAGAAGTTAGCTCTCAGCTAGCTGTTCTTCCATTTTCCTGGACTTTGTAAGTTTCTCTCTCTACCAGACCTTAAACTTCATAAGGGAGGCAGCCTGTGTGATCAATCTCTTCACCTTAGCACTTTCTCTCTAAATTTTATTTTGAATAGGATAGATAATAGCTTGACACTAGTCTTTTATACCTATAGGTTGGGAATAAATGGAATCTTTTTTCCTAAACTGGATAAACACGGTCCCATTGTACTATTTTTAATCAGATGAACCTTTTAATATTTCAGGAGTCTCCTTCTGATGCTTCATCTTGGTTCAGAGAAGAATACTTTGCTGTTACCAAAAGGATTATTGAGCCAAGACTCCAAAAAACCCATCCATTTAACCTGTATCTTTTAGAGTCACTCTTCACACCAGGCACAGGGTCATGTAATGTTGCCTGGTAGACTGGGGTCCACCTTCATGGTATGTGCACCAAGTTTACTTGGACTAACAAACCCTTTAACTCCATCACTTACCACTGTTTCGAATTCTTTCTTCCAACAGGTCTGCATGTCCAATGGGAAGTTTCTTATTGAAAATCTCTGCTGAGCGGAGGAACATGGCTTCCACTGCTGACCCTTTCAGCAACGCAATCTGATCCTCGTGGTCCAAAGTCTGAAACCCTAAGGCAATGATCAAACAGGATCAAGGAGTTGTGTTTGTCCAAAGATTTCTCACCACTGTTTACATAGGATAATATTGCATGCATACAATAGGATTTCATCATCACCATCATCCATACTGATAAAGCATTTCCATCAACTGATCTTGTAGTTGTTTTACAGCAGGTCTTCAAGGGCAGTCCGCTGAATACCTTACTGAACCCCCCAGAGAGAAGCTGACTCTTTTCTGCACTGAGTCAGGTTTACTGGAGAGATGCAGTGAGAACAGAGGCCGAGCGCACAGCAAGCACACACATAATGGCGGAAACAAGCTGACTCCCGCGAAACGAGCCTCAGAAACCGGGGGTAGGCAGATTCTCTCGGAGCCATTATTCTGGTCACACCTGGCATGCAGGGTCAACTCAGAGAAGAAAAGCATCCAGAGCCAGAAAAACAGTCTTCCTGTGTCCTAAATATTGGGCTGGCTCCCAGGGCTTAGGCAGAATGCAGAGAAGGAGTGACATATCCCACAAGTCCATTAGTGTCACCCTGAGGGGTGTTTCCTGAGCTAAGGTCTGCACCATGCCATGTGGAGCAACAGACAAAACTGAGGAAGAACTATCAGCTTCAAGGATTAGAACCCCATCTGGAAGTCACAAAGTCCTCCTCCAGGCCTTTAGAACTGCCTCCTCCTGCCCCGGCAAGTGCTCTGACTTCCTCCCCATCTCCCCTCTCCTCCTCTCTCCTCCTGAGGCTCTGGCTCTACTGAGAGCTGTTTGTCTCAGAGATGCCCTTCCCTGGTCTCCCCCCCCTCCCCCCACACTCCCTCCCCAGGCATCAGTTCTCCGCTGCAAGGCTATCCTGTGTAAAGCTCCAGGCTCTCACTAGATCCATCTGCTTCGTTGCTGTCCACAGGATGTACCACTACCTGTCGCGATGCAATGGATTCACAGGCTTATGGAATGGCTGCTGCCTATGTTACAGTATAAACTTTTTAGAGCAGAGACTGTCTATTTTACTTACGTTTATAACCTCAATGCCTGACACATAATAGGTACCCTGCATTATTTGATGGGCAGCAGAGCGAATGAGTTAATGAATGACAAAACCCCACAAATTTTTGTGCATACCAACACACGAGAGTGAGGGAGAGAGCGAGAGCGAGAGCGAGAGCGAGAGCGAGAGAGAGAGAGCGAGAGCGAGAGCGAGAGCGAGAGCGAGAGCGAGAGAGAGAGAGAGAGAGAGAGAGAGAGAGAGAGAGAGAGAGAATGTCATCAGTGTCTAATAGCTTAGGAACCAGCAAAGAGAATTCAAAGACAGCAACGCTAAAGATTAACAGTCACAATCTGGCCCAGAGAGTTAACTCAGTTGATAGAATGACTGCCTAAACCTATATGAAGCCTTGGGGACCACCCATCCCCTAGCACTGCATAAAATTTGACATTGGATGTGGGGGTACATGCCTGTAACCTCAGTACTGGTTGATCCCAAGTTCAAGGGCATCTTCTATTATATCATGAGTTTGGGGTCCATCTGGCCTCCATGAGACCCCGTCTAAAAGAAAAGTTCCTATCCTGAGAACCTAAGGGCTCCTCTGCAGGTGGGACCATGCTTTCTACTTACTGGGTCTCCAGCACTGTGGCCAGTGTCTGGCAGAGGATGTACTAAATAGAAAGACTGATTTTTCCACAAAATCCCCTTTCAATATTGGCGTTGTACTGCCATTGCTGATATCTGTAATGTTATTTCTCTAATTGCTATTAGGGGGGAATGATTGGCAGAGGCTTTTTGCCTTTATTTCCTTCTGTGTTTTAAGATCTTTCCTTCTGCCTTATTCACTGAACACACGTTAATTGTGCTCCCCCTCAGAAACTGGGGCTAGGAATGGATGCCATTGCTTTCCGAGAGCCGAGTCTTTTCTGCCTCTCGTCACTTATTACTTCTCAGACGCAAAGCGACGGACCATTTGAACTGAAAAACATCTTCTCCTAAATAAGTTTTTAAAAAATGTCATCGCCCTCTCCAGTTCTTCTTTTTGTGTGATCTTGGTTTTGAATCAAGGGAGGGGGGTGTCACCTTAATTAGCATAGAACAAATTAAGCTTCTCTTTCATTGTTAGTAAAGACACAAGAGAATATTAAAGTCCCAATGACGGCGAGAACTTTCTCTCCACGTTTTATGAGTTTCATTAGGCTAATGTCTGCCTGTGACGCATTTAATAAAAGAATAGCATAATGCTGGTAAAAAAACAAAAAGCAAATTAGCATGTCTAATTAAAAACCTCTGTCGGAGGTTGTTGTCTGTAACTTAACAAATATTATGCTGTTACTATGGGTATTTATGGCACTCTATACAATGAAATTGTAAATGCACTAACACTTTTTAAAATTCTTTTGAGACATTTGATTAGGTAGCTCAGGCTAGCTTTGTTGGTGGTTTTTATTTTCCACTGAAACCATCACTTCTTAGTGACACAGAGGGGCAGGTTGGGAAATGTGGCTCAGCACGGCAGTTTCCTCACCGGAGAAGCTTGTATGCTTAGCACTTCGGGACACACCCTTTCCTTTACCTTACACACACCGTTCCTCAACCCCTACGGATTTTTGAATCGATCTTCCACGTTTGCTCCTTCTCTCTTCTACCTCTTCTACTCTTACTATTTCATTTTGAACCTTCTTCCCTAGGCTTCCCTAGTAGCAGACTAACTGCTTCTCCTGCTTTGTCTCTTTCCACTCAGGTCCACCTCATATACACCTGAGAAGGCCATCTATCTGCAACAAAAATGTCATCATTTCCTAAACCTCTTTACTACTCAAGAGGCAATGGCTAAATTCCTTAGTTAGGCCCTGATCATCTGCTGCCAATTTGCTTTACTATGTAATCCAAGAGCCTGCCAAAGATGTTCTATAGCCACGCCGAATTTTTTCTCCCATCGTGTGTGTGTGTGTGTGTGTGTGTGTGTGTGTGTGTGTGCAGGATGACATATATGTTCATGTTGTAGTTTTTGATTGTGTGTAAATCTGTGCATGTGAGTGTAGCTTTATGAAGGTCAGAAATCAACACTGAGCATCTTCTTCAAACACTCTCCATTTTATTTTTGAGACAGACTCACTGATCTGGACCTCACCAATTCAGCTAGCCTGGCTGGCCAGCAAGTCCTGGGGACCCACCTGTCCTTTCCTCCCCAGTTCTGGGGTTAGAAGAGCGTAACACCCATGCCTGGCTGTTTACATGGGCACTGGAAATACAAAATCAGGTCCATAGCTTTGGCCTTTGCAGGTACTTGCTCACGCATGTACACACACACACACACACACACACACACACACACACACACACACAC
>CABHPQ010150252.1:0-15025 GCA_902168405.1 Peromyscus aztecus
TCACTCAGATGCCAGGATGTCATTAATCATCTGGCTAGCCTGGGCATGCCAACCCTAGAGACTGACAAGGGCCAGATGGGGACAGTTGCAGACTGTATTGCTGGGACAGGCTGCGGATTCTGATATTTGAAGTGTAGAGGTCCAGTCTCTGGATATACATCCCATCCCATGGCCATGCCTGCCAGGTCCCAAGGAATCCTGGCTCCGTCAGCTCTTGACTCAGTGGGCAGTAAAGTCCGATGCATGCCCCTCCTTGGTTACAAGGTAGCTAAAATAATCCTAAACGACCATGTCACAGAGCCTTAGGGCAGTGTTTCTTAACCTGTGGGTCGTGACCCCTTGGGGTTGAATAATCCTTTCACAGGGGTTGCCTAAGACCATGGGAAAACACAGCTATTTATGATTCATAACAGTAGCAAAATGACAGTTATGAAGTAGCAATGAAAATAATTGTATGGTTGGGGGTCAGCACAACATGAGGAGCTGTATTAAAGGGTCGCAGCATTAGGAAGGTTGAGAACCACCTTAGGGGGAGGTCTTGGCGCTCAGCACACATCTGCCCTGAGGAGAGGGAACGGCCAGAACAGACTCCAGCGTGAACCACCCAACAGACTCCCTGGGGAGTTCCAGTAAACTCTAGGTGCCCACACTTTGGTTCCCATGAGTCTGCTCACAGTCCGATAGCGGGGACAAGTACAGGAGTTCCTGAAAAGCTCCCTGGGAGATTCTGGTGAGCTGAGGCCACCATCTGGTTTAGCCTCACTTCTAGTATTACAGAAGCAAGGGACTGACTTGAGTCATACAGCCAGTTAATGGCAGAGTTAGATGTGGACACAGGATTACTCTGCCCTGGGAATTCCCAAGGGCTGTGAGCAAAGTACCCCTGTGTGAAGAGGGGCAGCTCCCCAACTAGCCCAGCACGGACATCTCTTCCACCTCCTCTCCAGCTTCTTGATTCCTGGTGCCGGGGGATACAGGGAAGAAAGGTAACCCCTTACTGGTACAACAGGACCCAGAGCTCCTCCCTTTCTGGGCTCATGTGGTAAAACCTGGCTCTAAGAGCCATGGCGGGAACAAAGGCACTGTATGTACCCTGCAGGAGGAACCTTCACAAAGCAGGAGGGAGCCAGGCTGGCCGCGCAACTCTTGGTTCTCTTGCCCAGGACCCTTCCAAGCCTTCAGGGTAGGAGCATGCTTCAGCGAACTGCGCGTGCAGGCCTTGTCGAGTGGTCAAGCTGACTGCAGCATGCCAGGGAGGGCAGGGAAGCTGCATGCTGCTCTGCGGCCTAGCTGCTCTTCCCACACCACCGCTGCTTTGCTGGGAGTTTCTAGAGCCTCCTGGCCACCATTCTCTCTGTGCACTGATGGGAGCCATTAAGGATGGGGTCGGGGGAAGACTCGATGGCTTCTGAAACGGCCTTGCTATGTAACCCAGACTAGCCTCGAACTTGCGACCCTCCTGCTCCATTCTCCCGAGTGCTGGGATGACAAGCATGTACCACACATCTGGCTTCCCCAGCTGTGATCCTGCATGGCTGCAGAGCTGCCCAGCCTGAGATGTCAGACACATACCAGTGACAGCCCTGGACCCCTAGCTTTTGTCTCCCACGAATAATCCACAGAGGGCCACGACAGCCCAAGGGGCTCCCGTGAGCCCAGAGAGACAGGGAAGGCTAGAACCCACAAAGGAGCCAGTGAGTGGCTGGCACAGGGCTGGGACCCAAGAATTACTGAGCGCTGGCTCTGGGGCTGTGGAGTGGGCAACTGAACCCCAGAGATTCAGAACCTTTTGGCCACCTCTTCGTCAGTATAAGGCTTCCCCAACTGGAAATGTAAATGTTAGGGTGTAAGTCACGCCCACAAACTCAACACTCCTTTCAGTGGGGTAGGGAGAAGTCAAGGGTGTTCAACCAAACTTTAACCTTTAAAAGTCCTTTAGGACAAAGATTTGAAAGAAGGGTGTGTGCATTCATGACATTTTATTTTCCCTGGAAAATTTCTGCAATGTAAAGGAGTTTATTTCTTCCAGCAAAGAAATATAAAGAAGATGGAGGGAGCAAGCAGCAGTGATGGGTGCTAGGATTCAGGGTACTACCAGCCGGCTCAGGTTGGGGCTCCAGCAGAGCAGGGCTGTGTTGGGCAGGCAGAGCTGCTGTGTGAGCAAAAGGCTGCCGTGAAGACATTCCAAGTGGCTTCCAGGAAGCGGCCTGTGTGCTGACACGCATGTGGACGGAGCAGTCTGGTTGGCTGCCTCTCAACACTGGTGTTTCCTAGAGCTTTCCATTGGCAAACGCGGCCTCCTGGAACTGAGGGACAAAGGTTTTGAAATAAGCCCTGGTGGGAAAGAGGGGAGAAAAATCTGTGGTTAGCACAAACAGCCTGAACAGAAATATGCGACTCAGAGCTTTCGACCTAACTCAGAACAGTTGTTATTTATTGCTCATGCGTCCTGGGTTGGACTCTCCTCCTCTTGGAGGCAAAGCCCTCTGGATTGTTCCAAGGGAGGTACATGCAGTTCACTCACATGCTACCTCTCATGGGTATTTAAAGAGCATGTATGTTGACCTTCCTGCCTGCCAAGTTTATTAGACGCTCACCCTGAGAATCTACTGCCCATTCCTAGGAGAAAGACAGGGTTTGAGCCAAACTTTAGGACAAAGAGCCACAGTTTTGACACCCAGTCACTTCTATGATCGAAGATATCATCAGGGTCATATTCTCCTAAACTGGATCTGTGACTTCATAAATATAAAAGTCTAATAAGGATTCCTAAGAGAGTTATGGTCTGTATTTATTTCCAAAACACATGTGTAGTCTAGTTTCCTGGCTGGGTTTTGGGAGAACCTTCTAAAGGCTGAATCTGGGAGAGAACACATGGCTTTCTGGATACCTGATTTTTTTCTATTAGACAAGGTGTTCCTCGGCAGCCAGACTAGCCTGGCCCTTACTACATAGCTAATGCAAGCCTAGAACACATTAGGTACCCCAGGCTGGCCTCCAACTCCCAGTAATCCTCCTGTCTCAGTTTACCCAGTACTGGGGTTATAGATATGAGCCACCATGGTTAACCCATACACCCAGATTTCTACTCTGCAGAGAGAAGCTACGTTCCACACCAGGAGATCGAATGTGCCGAGCCTACCCTGTGACAGGCACTGGTGGGGTGACCCAGATGGGGACCTGCCATGTAGGAGATCTCAGTTTAGAGGAGGAGGCAGACACAGAATCAACACTGAGGCGGGTTGGGTGGTAGGTACATCTCGGGTGGCACTGTGGACCCTATCAGGCAGTCACTGAAAGGCTGGGGTGGGTGGTATCAGCAGAAGACAGCAGGAGCAGAAGCCTGTTGGGAAGGGGGAGTTGGAGAGAGAGGGAGGAATGGTCCTTTCATTACCCAGGCTTGCCTCCTAGTCCCTGACCCACTCCCACATAATCTCCGTCACCCTTGGGCATCCAGAGGGGGCTCACCCAGAAATCTCACTTTCCCAGAAGAGCAACTCAAGAACAGCCTATCTTATTAAAGATCTGGTTCCAATAAGCCTGACTTCCAGGCTCCAGCTCTTTGGAGGGGAGGTGAGTCAAGTTAGGTGTGGAGGAGCTGCCTGAGAGGCAGACATGCATCCGACTGAGTCCTGAGGGAAGGGCAGCAGAAGCCACCAGAGAGAGCACAAGGAGCTGCGGAGTCCTGGGACCTAATGAGTGCCCCTCAACCCAACAGGCCCTGGGGAGGTCCTCTCTAAACCAGAGTGAATGCAGTTACTGGTGATACACTGCCCTCCTCCTCCACCAACTCCACCGAATCCTTCTAATTAGGTTGCTCTGAATGTCTGGGCTTCTCAGTCCTGGTACCAGAAGGGTTCTAGCAGGCCCGAGCATGGGAACCATGGCACCCAATAGGTGTTGCCTTTTATTCTTCTCCACCTTGCTAAAAACCATTAGATTACATTCTTAACGCTAGCCTCCAAGGTCCGATCCCTTATTTGGCCACTTCCTCCTCCTGAGGCTGACTACCAAGGTCCAGCTATCAAAGTACTGAAGTCCACCAATCAAAAGCCCCATTTTGGGTGCCCTAATTAACCTGTCCAATCAAAATTAAACACCTCATCCTAACACAGGGTTTCCCCTTTACATTTATAAACTGCCATTTGCCCATGGGCCACATCCCTCTCCTCTCTATCAAGAGGCAGTCCCTTGTCCCTCTGGGGCAAATACATCTCCTCTGTGCTGAGAACTTGGTCTTGGTGTGTCTGGTGCTGACTGGTCCTTTCAATACTCACACAGCATCTCTGCAGCATTAGAAGCTAGTGTCTTCTCTGGAAGTGCTTTCTCTCTGTCTCTGTCTCTCTGTGTGTCTCTGTCTCTCCTTCTCATCATAATTCTGTGACACTTTAAGCACCTTAGATCCCTTGTCTCTCTCTCTCCAGACACAACTTTTCTCGTAGCCCGTCTCTCCCTGCTCTCCACTCTCCCGGTGTACAGCAAGTTCATGGTTGTTGGAAGGCTTGCATCACCCTCAGCACTCTCTAGCCTGGTCCCCGCCCTTTTTCCCCTCCCAAATTTCCAGTCCCACAGTCCCAACCACCTGCAGGACATTCTGACCTAGAAGATGCTCTGGCCAACTTGCCCTTCTGTAACAGAGCTTTTAGTTTCCAAGGCTCCCTAAATCCTTGCAGGGAATCCACCCTCAAGACTTTGTTCTTGGTGACACCCCTGCTCCAACCTCGCTACCTTTCAACAGAATTGCTGCAGAAGTCCACTTCCTTTAGGACACAAGTCAGCCATGCCTTTCTGTTGCAGAGAGATGATGGATTGTCTCCGGCACCACCCTGACCAAGACCTTAATGTTCTCCAAACTCTCGCCCGACTCCCAGTGGTTCCCACTATCCGGCTCCCACTTGTTTTGTTTTTTAACAAATGTATTCTTCAGTTTTTTTTGAGGTATGTATTCCTTTGAAAAGTAAACAAAGGACCATCTCCTTAAAAAGAGTGAAGGCACGCCCTTCTGTTCCTATTACATGTATCTTATGCAACTAATGGATGACACAGACTCCCCTAAGCCTAGCCATAGTACAGTATATGAGCCCCAAGTCTACATAGCTGCCCCTATCCTCTACCACTCACTACTTCCGCTTTCTCACACACGCCATTTCCTCCCTTTATTCCCATGTAGGTTAGATGTTCTTGATTTCTAAGTCTCTTGGCCACCAGATGACTATCTTCTGCACATAGACGCATTGCTGTCCCCTGTAAAATTCACTGGCTTAGATCCGGTTCAGCATGTTGTCCACGGTGGCTTTAATGAACAGAGCTCATGACGGCCACTGGTAGGCAAGGACTGGTTTAAGTACATGCATTGCTAACTGTTAAAGAAGGTGGGTGAGAGAATAATATTCCACCAGTAAATGTAGTGTTTAGGCACTGACAGAGAAGACTGGTCCATTCTTAAATTTCCATCTGTACCAACATTCAGATACAGCACCACTGTGGCTAAAGCGCTGTTATTCTCTGACACTTGACTTTAAAGCATGTGTGCACAGCTGCACCAGACCAAACATTCTTCTTTTAAAATTATTTATTTTTATTTTATGTGCACTGGTGTTTTGCCATGGGTGTTGGGTCCCCTAGAACTAGTTACAGATAGTTGTGAGCTGCCATGTGGGTGCTGGGAATTGAACCTGGGTCCTCTGGAAGAGCAGTCAATGCTCTTAACCACTAGGCCATCTCTCCAGCCCCAGACCAAACATTCTTAACACATAAGAAAGGACTGTGATGCAGCAGGAAGAGTCTCTGACCTCAAACCAAGCTGGATGGACCAAGAAAAGCCCTGGTGTGAGGCTCCCAAAGGACAATGCGGCAACCGTGACTGCCAGTCAGACATGACGGGTGTTCATTCCTTACATGTTCCAGTGGCTTCTATTTTCCCAACAGTCAAGATATGTAGCTGGGGAGAGCTGACTCCCTTAGTCTGAGGAGCAGAGTGGACAGGCTGCCACCAGCCTCTATAGCCCTTGCTTCAAGGTCACTGTGGACAGGGTCACTCAGGCCACATGACAGGGAAGAGGCTGTAGCTAGGCTCCAGCAGGGTACCAATGTGACTGGTGAGTGGATGGTGCCGGCTGCTCCAGGCAATGGCCTGAGCCTGGCTGCCGCAGTTCAAAGGAGTCCCCCGCCATCCCTCCCAGGACCAGTCTCACAGGTTCTGGAGCTACGCAGCTGCCCAGTTTAGTGTTTCCTGGGAACACTCCTGAGGAAGGGGCTGCAATGTCCTTACGAAAGGTCCCTACAACAGGGAGCATGAGTGAGAGGCAAGCTCTCGCCTTTCCAGAAAATTCTGGTTTCCTGTGTGTCCCGGGCTTTCCCTGCCAGGGCGAACTGTGCCTCCAAGGGGGGAGTGTGGCGAGGGCTATTTAAAGGCATGATGCTACCAGCTGTTTGCAGCGATGGCGTCTCAGCTTGGATCCTCATTAAGTCAGTTAAGGGAGGGCGGCAGGCAGGCGCAGGAAGGGGGAAATGACAATTGGCGCCCACCCATTTATAGATGTTTTTAGAGCACTGTTTCCAATGATTTCACTTTTTATCAGTTTAGAAAAACCAAGTGCGGCCCAGGGCATGGCATGCTAATGGCACTAGGTATCTACATCTGTTACCAAGAGCAAAGTGTCCAGGAAGCTTCCCAAGTGTGTGATGTAGTGGTTCCTTGCCTGAGCATTAGCTGGCCAGGGGCGGGAGTGGGGGCAGGAGACAGATGCCTGGAGTCAGCCAAGTTCCTCACTCCACTCACGCTCCAAGTCTTAGTTTCGGACCAATTCAGAGTCCATTATGTTTTAGGGTGGAATAAGGTTCTGACACTGTTGTCTGATTGAAGCCCCATTGTTCAAGGTTTCAGAAAACCCAGTACAACCCAAGAGTCCCGGGAAGCAAAATGCAGAGAAGGGATCCCAGGCTGTGACTAGGTCAGGTCTGTGTGGGACAGGGCAAGGAGTCAGGGGATGCAGCCCTTAGCAGCCTCCTCCTCTTGTCCTTGGTCCCAGGGCTGATACACTTCTCTCTGGATGCAGTTCTCTCCTCCACACAGCCGAGAGCTTGGCCTGCTGACTAAGGTATGCTGCTGCAGGCTGTGGATGACAGGTCAGGTAGAGTGCGTTCTGAAGGCGGCCAGACCTCAGCTTCAGGCCTGTTCATGTGCCTGACTAGCTGGATCCCTTGGGCAAGTGACATTAGCTTTGGTTTCTTCATCTATAATGTGCGAATGATTATGTGGCTACCTTAGAAGGTTCTTACATGTAAGCACTTGACATAGGAACTGGCCTAACAGATGATCAATGATGCCAACTGTTACCATGGAGACCAAGCTGGGTCTAAGCAGTGGGGGAGAGGTTCAGAGTTTCTGGAAACAGCCATAAGCATTGTGTGAGACTGTGGAAAAGGGATGCCTTCTATGGAAAAAGGGATAGAGGTCTGAGGGTCTGCGTCCTCAGTTTACCTTCCCTGTGGCTTCTTAACTAAGCCCTCCTTTCCCACATATCATACAGAACTGGCAGCCAGGACAGTGAGATGGCTATTCACACTGGACATACAGCCGTGGTCACCCATCTTTTGAAATTTAGTCCTGACCTGCTTGGTGGCATACTGGTGGCATCTGAGGGTGAGCTCTACAGCCAAAGGTCCTCATTCATCTTCTCTCAAACCTGCTAGGTTTGTTACTTTGGGTGTTTTTTTTTTGGGGGGGGGGGTCAGAAAGGAGGTTGCAGCTGTTGACTAGGGAGGGTTTAAGAGTCATATGACCAGCTGCCCAAGACTAGGGCAGAGTTATTTGGTCTGGTCCTCAGACAGATCTTTTTATTTTGCAAAAGCCTAAACATTTGCCTTCTTCCAAAACAGGACTTGGATTAGAAAATGCTTTTCCTTGGGCAACTGTAAGATGAGCCCTGTGATGTTTTGTTTGAGCCGGGCCAGAGTGGTGGTGGGCTGGGGTAGGGTGGGCTAGGAGAAGTGCTTCAGAGAAATGACCCATGACCCTCGCTGTCAGCAAATCCAGAACACGTAAATCGAGCCAGAGGTCATTTCTAAAAGCAGAGGCAAGTTCTAAACACCTAATAGTTCTCACTGCCTTTTCCAGTTGAATTCTGCAGCTGTGACTTCAACCGGCACATGTTTTTCATCAGGACCATGAAAACCGATTGTGGTATGAAAATCAAAGCAGTCCTGTAAATAGTGTAAGACAAGTCCTGCTAATCATGCCTCGTGGTCTTTGGTCTTGCCTTGTCCTCATTGTCCTGGACCGCCACTGTAAATACTGACTCATCCTGGGTTCTTGCCTCATGTCAAGAGGCCAGGCTTATAATAGATCTCTACAAAGAGACTTGCTTCCATTCCAATGCCCTTCACCCCAAGCCTTCCAAAGCCCAGGCAGCAACTGCCCATCTAAGTCTGGGTGCCATGGCGAATCTGTGACTGCTAGTCGGGAGTCTGTTTGGCTGTTGTACCCTGGGTGATGGTGGCCTGGCTCTCTGGTATGGGGTTTACGAACATACAAGTGTTTATAATGGTTCGTGGACAGTCTTGCTACACATGCCGGTCCTTGAGCAGCTCTGGTTTGTCTCCGGGGTGAGGGGTGGGGTGGGGGTGCCTGAGCTTATAAAATGAGGAATTAGCACACTAGAGATACAAAGTCTTGATATCAAGCTGAGAACACAATGCCACATGCTGATAGCTTCTGACATAGGCCCCTGTCCTCAGCTGGACCCCTGTCTTCCTTAGGCTAAATTCCGTGGCGCTCTGCACGCCAGTCTCAGGCCAGCATGACCTGACTTGGTTGAGGCTGTTCAGGCTTGTGTCTAGACTGTGTGTTAGGAAGCTTGCCTCCTCACCTAGGAGAAGGCTGAGGTTGTGGTCTAGGCATTGCTAAACTCAATCAAAAGCTGTTGTAGAAGGACTTCAGAGACCACTTCTACACATCAAAGAACTGAGATGGAATCTGCTTCCTGCCAGTCACAGGGTATTTAAAAATTCTAAAGTGGTCAGGATTACCTAGCAGTTCTTTGCCCTTCTGAAGCCCTCCGAGTGGGTCTTCCAGAGCCTGGTCAGTTCCTTTGGGATCAGGGCAGCTTGTAACCAGTTACTGCAATTGTTGGGGCCAGTTTTCACTCCCCAGGATGCAAGTATCTCTGGTGCCCTCCCGATGCCCCAGTGCAGTGCATGAGAAGGTAGAGGTAGCTAACACAGGGCTGGCTGGCTAAGGAGCAGGAGGGAGAGGATTCTAAAGGCCTCAAGCCTCCCCAGCCACAGGGCTGGCTTGCTCTGCTGACCTTCCATCTGAGTGAATGCCTCTATCATATGCCAAGCAGTTTCCCATACCCCTTCGAGGGAAGACCCCTGCTCATATACATCCACCTTTGCACCCCCAGTTTCCCATTGAGTATTCTGTACACAGGAGCTCTACACGGATTCCTCAGATATGTGGAGTGCTTCAGAACAATATAATTTTATAACAGAAGGGATGCTCACAATTGTTATTACAGAGAAGAGCGCACAGGGGGCAGGTTGGGTTGCAATGGCCCCTTACTATGATGTAGAATCATGGTATGTCCACATAGGATTTTTCTCGAAGCCCCTCAAAGGTTGAGATTAGGATGGCCCATCCTCAGTGTCTTCCTCAGGCCCCATTACAGGCGAATTCCAATAATTCGTAATGAATGAAATCTGCTCTGAGGGCGCCTGGCAGTCTAAAAGCTGGCAAGCAAGTCATTTCATGTGTTTCCTCTCTGGTCAATGCTATATACATCGTAACCCACTGATGAAAGGCTGGGAGGGTAATGTGCTCATGTGGCCACTGAGAAGGACTGGGATGAACTGGCTGAGCAGCAGCAGGTAGTAGGTGTTAGGAACTGAGGAGTGGGATGCTGCTGGGAGCTTGGATGCCCAAGCAGAGCCCAGCCCTGTGTTCATCTGGTCTGATTATCTTCTTCTGCCTATTATGTTCACACAGGAGATCCTCCGGTTACCCTGCCCAGGGCAAGCAGGAATCTAGTGGAGGTCAGGATGTGACAGCAATGTGAAGGCCCGTGGAGGGTGCAGGGATCTGACCATAGTCCTGGCCACAAGAAGGGGTACTCATCGGCTCACCTGCTAGGGAGAAGTGACTGCCTATCTGATGGTGGTGAGTCACCTTCGTGGTCACAGATGGCTTTCCACTGCTTAGTAAGGAAAAGGGGAAAAACCAAAGGATGTGTGGGTTCTAGGCTTCAACGCATGCCTCAGGGTTTCTATACAGCATCACTGGGCGTTAGGCTAGATCCAGGGTCTAGTTATAGGCCCAAAGGACCAAGATCACCCTTGGGACATCAAATCTTTGGAGGCTTAAAACACTTATTTCCCTGTTGAGTTTCTCGCTTACCAGGTAAAGCGAGAAGTAAATATGTAAAGTAATATGTAAATAAGTAAAGTAAATATGGCCTTTGGGGGTGAATGCTAGACTTCAGTGTCTAGGGGCTGCAGCAGCTCATGACTTCCCCAGCTGCCTGGGGAAACACTTGTTGGTTTTGGTGCATAGCTTTTGGTCACCCAGTGCTCTGGGTCTCTGTCCTCCAGGCTAGGTGCATACAGGTAGCTCTTGTGGCAGACTGAGGGCATTCTACATCCTTTCCACTCATGACAGGTGCACTAGAGGGGTCAGGGAGCAAACAGGAGGAGGGGTGTCCACAGGGCTCACTCCACTCCACTCCACAGCAGCTCAGGGTCCTGCAGTGCCCTCCTGGCAAGTGCTCGCAGCTCTCTGTGGCCCTAGGTGTCAGTTACAGACAAGGAAGAGGAAAGACAGAAAGGGCTTGTGTACAATGTCGGCAAATGACATCCATTCATGGTGTGAAGTGTGCTCATTCAAATACTGGGCTGTGAAATCCATTCAGTGGGTCCTAACCCATATTATAATAAGTAAAATCAGAGAGGGTCACATGGTGCCAGGGAAATACTATTTTGTGAAACTTCTGAATATATACACTGAATTAGGATGCAAAATGAATATCTTGCTGTGGATTGTGGTTAAAACAAATCTAGAAGCCACGAGTACAAGGGAAGGAAAGAGGCTGCTAGACACCATGATGCGTGTATTCATCTCTGTTGTTTTCCATTGATTCCTAATGGCCCCACTATCAGGCTGGTTGGTGTCTTTATTTTGACCAGTGAGAAGCCAATGATCCAGAGATGCCCAGTGGCTTTTCTAGGGTCACACACTAACAGGAGGTTATGCTATTGGGAATCCCAGGCTGTTGACTCCAAAGGATACACTCTTTCCTTCCCACCCTGCCATAATTTCCAGTAGAGTGAACACTAGCCATTGAGGTGAGAAGGGGGCTCCATCCCTGGCTCTACCAAACAAATGATTGTTTCATTGCCTTATCTACAGGGGAGTAAGAGACAAAAATCACTTGATTTGGCTCTCCCCACACCAAATATCATTTTAGCTGAATGTTCTTCTCATCCACTAAAACTTGTATTAGACTAGCCAACTACCCAGTAATGAATTTCAAGAACTACTCATGGCCAATTCTCATCGCCCCTGCATTGAGTAGATGCTCAAATGGACCTCTAGAGGTACTGACTGGTACCCCTGCCCTGGGTAATCTCTCAGTAGAATTATGACTGTGATAACAAGGCACAAAAGAGATGAACCTGATCATCTTGCTTGCCCATTTGGTTCTTTGAAGTTTAGTGCACCTTAATGAAACCCAAGGCTTGCTTGGAAGGAAGGAAAGGGACTCCAGGAAAGGTGTATGTAGTGCACCCAGGTGACATTGGAGGCGCCACAAATGTTTCCTAAGTAATGAGTCCCAGGAGAACAAAGGGTACCCAGAAGGTTTCTTTACCATGGATGTCATCTGGAAGCTTAAAACTCTCTAGAGTTGTCGCCGAGAAATATCAAATGGGATGCCTTTGATCCAAATGCAATGGATGTAGGGACCCAGCCTGGGGATGCTCGAGACATTCCAGCTGTTTACTTGCTGTGTGACCTTGGATAAGCCACCTTACCTCTCTGGGCCCCAGAAGCCTCATGTGTAAAATGAAGGGATGGTTTCTAAGGCAACTGCTAGGTCAAGTATATTATTATCTGTCATTGTTTGTTATTACTATTGCTTTAGTGTCAACCCACCCACGTTACTCATAGCTAGTTTCTCAAGTGGGAAGCAGTAATTTAATAAATGACTTCTCCTTGTGCTTTGCTAGAGGGGTTCCCTCCAAGTCTTAATAAGCATTATCAGAGGCACTGCATATGTCTGAGGTGGTGGCTTCTTCTTCCTCCTCCTCTTCTCCTCCTCCTCCTCCTTTTTTTTTTTTTTTTGGTATTTTAAGACAGGGTTTTTCTGTGTAGTCCTGGCTGTCCTGGAACTCACACTGTAGACCAGGCTGGCCTCGAACTCACAGACACCTGCCTGGCTCTGCCTGCTGAGTGCTGGGATTAAAGGCGTGCGCCACCACCGCTGCCTGGCTGTCTGAGGCTTCTATATAGCTCCTCTGTATCTCCAGATTTGACCTAGGATCCTAAGAATGATGGACACTATCCTTCCATCCTTTAAATGAATAGACAACTGGATATTCACACACTCAGTGAGCTCATGGCCTAGAGCTGGCTGGTTCCTGCAGGGGTAAAGAAATGCATGCGCGCAGGGCCCTTGGCCCTCAGGGAACACATAGACATTTGACTCCCGGGTCGGGAAGCTGTATGCTAGCCCTGGAAGGGAGCTCGGTGCTTTGCTTTTACTCATGGTCCAAGTCCTCCTTGGCTCACTCATTTACTGCCAGTGAGAAAACTTTCCTTTCTGCTCAGAGCTGTGCCAGGGCATTATGTAGCAGGCCAGACGTCTAGCATCTTTAATAACAATAATAACAATAATAATAATAATTTGCATTTATACAAGGCCTTTCATCGGGGATCTTAAAGTGTAGCACAAACAATAATTAATTTTCATTCGCAAGTCTGGGAGCCAGCGAGGTAGAAGCCCCTTTATTTCACAGGCACAGAATACTTTCCTGTACCCTGAAGCATGTTGGGAGGCCTTTCTGCCTCTTGGAATCCAATCCCTTCTCTCTGGAGGCCTGAGTTAGCATCAGGCTCTGCAATGGCGTTTCCTGTGTCGACCATCCCCCAGGTATCCTGCCTTGGCTAACTGCTGAACACCAATCTGGTGCTGGAGAAACACAGCGCTGGGAGAGATCTGAGCAGGCTGTCTGTGGCAGGGCTTGCCCTAATGGCACTGGTGAGGGGTGACACTCCTGGGTGCCTTCTGGGACAGAGAACTCAATACTTGCATAGAAATTGTCCATTTTTGTGGTAGGCCCGAGTTTTGTGGGTCATGCACACAGGGGTTGGGTGGCCGAAGGCTGTGCCACCTGAGATGGGTCCTGTCTCTGTGAGTGTTACGGGGAGTCTCCTGAGTGTTTCTGGCTTTGGTACTGCAGTCTGCCAAGTTACAGATGCAGCTCTTCAGACTACTTTACTCCATCTCTGGAGGTCAACTCTAGTGCTTTCTGGGCTTATCTTGGGGCAAGTGGATGCATCATCTCAGTGACACAGAAATGTCCCGAATTCCCATTGAATGACTGACTGCTGACAGAATGGATGTTCTTTCTTTTTAAGGATCTATAATTTTTCTGCTTTAGTGCTGGAGACTAACCAATGGCTTGACACACACTAAGCAAGAGCTCTACCACTGAGTTATACCCCTTGTCCTCCTATAGGTCTATTCTTCTTTAGGCTTTTAAATTTTATTTAATTATTTTATGTGTATGGGTATTTTGCTTGCATTTGTGTCTCGGTACTACATGCATGACTGGTAGCATACAGAATATATACAGAAGACATTGGATATCCTGGAACTGGAGTTACAGACGGTTGTGAGCTGCCACGTGGGTGCTGGGAATTGAACCCGGGTCCTCTGGAAGAGCAGCCAGTGCTCTTAACTGCTGACCAGCTCTCTTGCCTTTCCCACAATTCTTCAGACAGGGTCTCATTATGTAGTGAATTTACTATTTAAACTACACTGGCCTTGAACTCCCAGAGATCTGCCTGCCTCTGCCTCTTAAGTGCTGGATCAAAGGTGTGCGCCACCACCCTGCTATGGTTCTGTTCTTTATGCGAGAACGGTCAATTCCCATGAATTCTCGTTTCTGTAGAAGACCCTGACTAACAGTAATCTCTCTAGTTTTTTGTTCTTTATGCTTCACTCTCTTTCTGTCCTTCTGCTCCACTTTGCTGGGATACAGGCTTGGTGTTACACTTAGAAAAGGATGCATCACGGTGATCTGGGAACCAATACAAAGGCAAGAGAGGCACCCGGACCTAGTGAGAGGCAGAGGGGCACGTGGAAGCCTCTGCAAAGTTGATCTTTCAAGAAGCTAGCTCTCATGGAGATGATACCATCCCTCTCAAGTGATTTCTGGATCCTGCTGCTCTGTTGACTGCCCGAGAGGGCACACACCCTCCCCTACCAAGAATTTGAGTGAGAGCTTTGTCACAGTGGCCTACCATGGAAGGAATTCTGAGCATGCATCCAGTGCTGTTTTCCTAAAAACTGCTCCCCAGTTAGTATGAGGCTTGGCTTGTGGGGGTACAGCCACTTTCTGTTTTGACTTTGCATGATTCCTAGACCCTGGTCTAGACCCAGAGGATCATTCTGGCCTTGGCTTGGTCTGGGCCGTTCATTGGGACAAGACTGGGAAAGGACAGAGGGACTGGAGATGGAGCTTCCCAGTTCTTCTACGGCCAGGGAAACACCCTGCAACTGTGCTGCTGTCAGGGAAGAAGCTGAGCGTTAGCATCAGCACGAAATCCTGATACGGACACATCACCTGCTCTCTGTGTGTTTGGGGAAGTGCTTGGGTCTCCACACGCTTCTCTGCTTAGGTGATAAAAGCACACCGCCAGCCACGGAAGAACTCAAGGCACCTTGGTTTTCTTTTCACCATTACTCTGTGATCTGAATCTGTGTGTGTGTGTGTGTGTGTGTGTGTGTGTGTGTGTGTGTGTGTG
>CABHPQ010150252.1:15035-48359 GCA_902168405.1 Peromyscus aztecus
TGTGTGTGTGTGTGTGTGTGTGTGTGTGTGTGTGTGTGTGTGTGTGCATGTGTCTGAAGGCTAGCGGTCAACTTTCAGATGTCCTTCCTCAGGAGCTGTCCACTTTGTCTCTTGAGACAGGGTCTCTCACTGGTGCCCGATAATTGTCATTAGGTTCTGATCACTGGCTAGTGAGTCCTAGGGATCCCCTGTCTCTGCCTCTTCAGTGCTGGGATTTGAAGTGCACATCACCGTGCTTGGCTTTTTATGTGGGTGCTAAGCCTCGAACTCAGATCTTCAGGCTTGCGTGACAAGCACTTTACCAACTGAGTCTTCTCCCTCCTTGAAAGCTTCCGGGGAGACCTGGACCCACTGTCTAACTGGTGCCTGGTACCATGTAAGTTTCCAGTGTTTGCTGGTTAAGTGAATGAACTAACTTGGCGCTTGGTATTTTGCAATTTATAATGTGATTTTAAAAATAACTTCATTGTAATCAAATAACAGAATGTAAAGAATAGATCCTGTTACTCACCCCTACAATAAATAGATCCTGTTATACTCTACTCCACAATATCCATGAACAAACGAGCTTGCAGTGAGGCCAGAACTGGCCAGTGTCAGGCAGGGACCTGTATGTAAGCAAGTGCCCTGCCAACAGCACACGACTAGTCTGGGAGGGTCTTTGGTGCCTTCTGTGGCCAATGAACTCAGACACGGGACAGGAATAACATGGTCTGTGGTGTACCGCGTTCTACATGATAGGACCCTTGGAGTGCTGCTCAACCCTGTGTCTGGCTTCCACAGTCTCCTTCAGCAACATCAGGGAGTCTGGTGGCCGGAAGCAGTGCATTTACAACCTCAGGCCCTGGGCACAGTCACAGGCCACATGTTACCATACATGGCCAGTCCCATACAGACCACATTTGCCAACCTTGCTCTCTCCCCATGGGGTGGATGGTGCCGACGAGCATGTCTGCCCTTCATCTTCACAACTCCATCAAGGCCACCAAGAAGGAGGTGCTGTATCCACAGGACATGGTGGCTCCTTAGTAGGGTGCTCTATACATGTTAAGGGCCCAAGACAGTGATGAATGACATTCCTTCTCTTTCTGTAGTCTTTTCAAACTGAGAATAAGGACAGCACCCAGCCTCTCTTTCTTCCCCCTCCTCTAGCCTCTGAGCTCGGGGAGCCCATGTCAGATGCAGGCTGAGAAGGGGAAGATGGAAATCTTTCAGACATTCGTTCACATACTTGTCCAATGAAAATTCCCAGCGTGAACCGAGGAGTGGGATCAGATGTGACCACAATGCAGGATCCATAGGGAGCTCACCACAGCCTTCTACAAACAGTTCTGACAGCACACTGTGTGGGGGTGGCTGGTGTCCCAGTGGAATGCCATCCCTGTGCCCACTGGGCAGCATGTAACCCAATGCCTCGGGAATGAGGTCAGCTCCCCCCACGAGGAGCCCATCTACTCTGGGCCTCTAAGCACATTTCTTGGTGCTGTTAGGTGCTGCCTTGAGATAGCACAAAGAGGAAAACCATGTGTATTCCTCAAGCTGAGCTAGTTTTAGGTCAGAAGGTGGCAAGGAAGGGCCAACAAGAGGACCTGAACTAAAGAGGCTTGAACAAGAGAACCATGTCTCTGCTCCCAGCCACAGAGCACCCAACCTCCATCCCTGAACCTGGGAGCCATGTTCTTATTGCAGTCTCGCTTTGGGTGGGGGGCAGGTATGAAAGGGTGTCACCAGTGACCAGCCCTGTTTGCTGTGATCTCAAAGGCGAGGCCATGCACTGGCCAGCGAGGATCATATAATGGGACTGGAGACACACTGGGTGGGTGTCAGGAGCTGCTCCTGCATCTGGGAGTAGAGCAACTGGTGCTGCCGTGGCAGAAAGTGGGGACTGATCCAAAGCCTGTGCTCAGCTGCTAAGCTGTGTGTGCACCCCGAGCCACAGCACCAGAGAAAAGGAACAGCTTGATTCCAAGACATCAGTGAAACTGTACCAAGCCAAAGGGGGCAGAGGCAGCCTTTCCTAGTCTGCACAAAGCTTCCTTGTAGACCAAGTGGTCCTGACAGGACCATTTAGAGTTTTGGTCATTAGAAAGCTGGTATAGAACAGAGGCAGGAGAAGCAGGAAATAAATTCTAGAAACAACAACCTTGTTTGCATTGGCTTTGAGCAGGAGAAGGTGAAAAAGATTAGGCGCTTCCTAGTTCACATGTCAGAAGCCCCTTCTGACCCCTCGCTGGTCTTCTTGCCAGAGCTCCCCAATCACCTCACCATCTTTGGCCATCTTCCCCATCCCACGGCTCAGACTGGGAGACAAGGCAAATCCAGACAGAGCAGGGGTGGAAGAGGGCTGGGCAGGCATCTGGGCTCTTGAAGACAGCATGTGGTTCCCTTACCCACCATGTTTACCAAGCGGATGAGTCAGTATTCAAATCAGCATCCCCCTCCATGTGGGGACAAATGGGTGTCCCACCTTGAACCAAGCCACCGAATACAGTCAGTTCCACGTGGCCAAGGAAGGTCCCCCAACCTCCCTACCCTACCTAAAACTGGTACACACCATGGGTGCCAGAGCCACCAGACCAATGAACAAATACAGACGTGTAGCAAAATAAACTTGGTAAAAACACAGCAGAATAAGCTCCCTACTCTTTGTGCAGTTCAACAATGCAGAGCATGTCCTGTATTGCCAACTATGGGGAGGAAGAACAGGACCCTTTTCCTAGTCAGCTCTTTATTGGTCACTTTGGGGGCCAGAAGCCTTGTTAGACTTCAGATCTCCTCCAGCACAAATTCTGTAAAAAGCCAGACACAAGTATTTTCAGCTTGTTAGGTCATATACTCTGTCACAATTCAAATCTGCTCTGTACTGATCATGGCTTTAGACAGGATGCAAATGAATGGGGTAGCTGTGTTCCAATAAAACTTTATTCATAAGAACAGGTGCTGGTAGTGTGGGCCTCTGACTGTCCACTGAGCCCTTCTCTGGTCTGCACCTTCTCTGTGTAGAGGAGGCAAGGTGAGATGACTCCTTCAGGGAATTATGTGGCTGTCCAAGACTGAATTTGCAAGGCTTTGTGTGGGGATCAGAGCAGGCCCAAGCGCTGCCAAAGTTGAAGAGAAAATGGCCACCTGTTTAACTGGAGATTTTAAGGACAACTTTCACCCTATCAGAAGGGACCAACAACAGAGTGGAAAACCACAGGTTAAACATCTCTGTGTGGCTACAATCTGTCTAAGCTGGGATAGCCGGCTTGCACTGATGGAAGCAGGGGCTATGGGTTTCCTAGTGTGCGCTGCTCGTGGTCATTTCTCAGGGAGACTCAGACACAGTCTTAAAGCGTCTCAGGAGAAGGGCTGGGAAAAGAGGCCAAAAGGAACTGGAAAGCTGCGGCGCTTGTCTGCGAACCGTATGAGAAGAAAGCAGCAAATTCGTTTTTTCCAGTCAGCAGTGAGTCCGACACCCAACAGCGCGGAAACGGTCAGAGAGGACAGGCCCTCTTGTCCAGGCTGAGAACAGGTTGTTTTGGCTGTCAAGCATTTTCAAAACAAGTTTTCTTGGTCTCATGACAGGTTGAGGCAAGAACAAGAAACTGAAAAGAGTGGAAGATCCCATGATCACGCTCTGGGCTTCCACGTGGGCTGGCTCTGCCTGCACGGTCAAGTTTGCTTTCCAGAACATTCCGATAAAACTGGTCTTAGGGTTAATACCACCTTGCCAGTGACACCATTTAGTGGAGTGATTCCTCTAAGAACGCTCTGGTAGCTGGATAATCATTCTAGTCCGGGAGGAATAAGAGGTCAAAGTCACGCTTAAACCCGAGGGTACGACTCTGCTCAGATCTCCGCCCTGTTTTGTTTTGATTCTCACCTCAGGTTACGTGGACAGTCTTCCCTGAATCTGAGGTTAAGGACTGTCTTCTCTAAGGTGGAGTTTTCCATCTCAACCACAGAACACTTGGTCAGGGTGGGGCAGAGAATGCAGCAAGGAAGCATGAACAGGGCAGGCCAGGATCAGCCTGGTCTTAGGAAATGCCACCAGTTCCTACCAGCCTGGTCTGTGAGGGCTTAACAACTGTCTTCAGGAGAGAAGTGCAAACACACTTCTCTGAGGGTGGTGTCTCAAAGGACAGTGCACCAGACGGAGCCCGGGGATGGCTTATCATACAAGCCACAGAAACCATTCAGACACAAGGGTGCTGGGGATTCTCAGACCGTCTGAATAATCACTAAGGCCCGCAAACAGAAGACACAGAGCACCTCCCTTCTGAATTGTTCTCTCATCGTCTCAGAGTCCCGGAGCAGTGCTCAGTGAGTCCATTAGCATCATACTTTGGGGGGGGGGCTGTCTCAAATCCAGGAAGAGGGTGCTCACTGCACTCTTACTCGGTGGGATAAGTTACTAGACCACAGAGGCTGTGCTTGTTCTGCTGTCTGCGAGAATGTTCTGAGGAGAGAAATCCTCCACCGGACTTTCACACTAGAGGCCTGAAGGTCGAACTGTGCGTTCAGGTCCACAGAGAGCCTGGAGAGATGTGCAGACCAGCAGCACAGGACATCCCTCCTGCTTCACATCCGTCCCCACTCCCACACAGTGGGGACCATGACCATCAGCACGGCCGTCTCTGCCCAAGGTCCACTGGGTGGAGCTTTTATTACCTGAGAGACCAGAAGAGCAAACCCTGCTTTTAGAGACGCAGATTGCTCTGGCTGACCACTTCTGCCTGGACTGCCCACCAACACAGGAGGCCCCATGACAGTCCAACTTTAGATAAACAACATTTGACTTTTTAGTGTAAATATGTTCTGCGAGGGAGATACTTTTATGAACTTATTTGTGACTTATCAAGCTTTACTGGGCACCCTGCCTTTTGAACTGCTCCACCTGGCAGCTCTGTTTTTGTGTGAATGTGTTTGTGTGGGTTCATGTGTGTGGGGGTGCCTGTGAAGACTGGAGGCCAGCCATGGGTGTTGTTCCTCAGGGTTGGCTACCTTTTTTTTTTTTTGAGATAGGGTCTCTCAATGGCCTGGAATTTACCAAGGAGGCTAGGGTGACCAGCCAGCGAGTCTCAGGGATCTACCGGCCTCTGCCTCTCCAGTGCTACAAGCATGCACCACTGCATCTGGCTTTTTAAATGTGGGTTCTGGGGATCAAACGCAGACAACCTGCAAAGCTGGCACTTTACCAGCTGGCCACCTCCCCAGTTCTTCACCTGGCAATTGAACACTAGAGAACCAGAGAGGTTTGGAAAGCTCTAGGCTGACATGAAGGGTCAAAGGGTCCACGCTAGAGCTTGACGTGAAGACATGATGCTTTCACTATCTTTATTTCCATGTCCAAGGTTCTAGTAGGATTTACTTACCTACATTAAGGTAGGCCTATGTATCAATATGTAAGCTTGTCAGGAAAACCTTATTGCATACAGAAAAAGGACCAAATGTTTCAGTGTGGCAGTTAATAACAGCAGCTACCATTAACCAGCACTACACCAGGTACTATAATCACCTCCCCATCAACACTCACACTCTGACTTGCACGCTGTATATTGTGCAGTTAATTCCCTGGAAGACCTTAGTGTCTGGCCATTAGTGACTGGCCATGCTAGTTGGGGTTCTCTGAAATATGGGTATATGGGTGCTGAGTTTTACCCAGCGAGCAGCAATGCTGTGAGTATGTGTGTGTACATGCTGGGGTCCCCAGGGCTTGGCACATGTTCTGTATGTGGTGACTTCCTATATATTTGCTGAATGAATTTGACAACCCTTACCATAACTGCTATGTCCTGCTTCTCTCTGTTGGGCAGCCTAGCACTGACCTTCCACGGGACACAAAGCAATGAATTTCCATTTTCCCCTGAGAATTGACTTTGGATAAAGTTTACCTAGGAACCTCTTGATCTGACTTCTGCTTTCCCGCCTTCTTTTTCCACTGGGCATGACTAAGTGTCTGTCTGGAGGATAGGAGTCACGGGAATTTTCTGCCCACTTCTCACTGTGCACCCCTCCCCTGCTCATTTGGAGGTTCCTGTGAAGGGCCAGGTTGCTTGTGGCCTGTCCCTGTAATGTCCCTTACTCTTTTCTCTCATGTATAAACCCCAACAAAAAGTTTAGCTCTGCGGGTAGTTTACCTTTCCTTAAAAGTCCTTTAGACTCTCAGAAAGTTGTTTCTGCAAGAACATCTTGGGCTCATCCTGTGGCTACAAAGGCCTTCAGCCTCCTGGGTGAGCTGAAGCAGAAGGTTATTCCAAGCTACTTCATGGGTGGGTGGTGGGGACACACATGCAAGCCCCCTCACCCCAGCCCCCCACTCCAATGTGCTGCTCCCCTCAGGGAGGAGGCCCACATGAGGCAGGGGAAAGGCAGATCAGAAGCAGCTTAGGTGTCACCTTGGACCAGTTTCAGGGACACAGGGTTCTAATCTTTGAACTGTGCATCTTGACCAAATTCTTCCAAGAAATGAAATTGATGCACGGAAAGTCAACTCCATGCCATTAATTTCATTTCACTGTTACCATGATGGCTCAAGTTTAGCATAGTTCTAGCTGGCTGTACGAGCTGCTTGTTAAAGCTTTTTCTGTGCCCTACATTGTGAGCCTGGCCTCACTGTCAAGTCTACCCCCTTGCATGGTCACTCAGGCCAGCCCTGCCGGTGGCTATGGAGTTTTGGGGATCACTGAGGATCACAAGAGACCTATCGACCTCGTCACTGTTTTTGCTTCTTTCTACCAGCTCTACTTCAGCAGGCACGATCTAGTTCATTTTCACCAGTGGTCCGTGTGCCAAATGAGCTGATAACAGACAAGAGAGACTCTTGTTCCCACAGAAGCAAGGCCTCTGCTTGTCACCATGATCTGCGCAGGATGAATGGTCCTAATTATCCTCTGATCATCCTTTGATGCTTCCTTTTCTTTTTTTTTCCCCTAGAATGCCTGCCTTAATGAGAAGTGATAGAAACAAGAGCCTGGGCCCTCTTGCCTTGGCTGGACTCCACATCACACATGACAGCCCCGAGCAGCCCTGGTGGCACCTGTCAGAAACCAAGACACACATCTGAACAGTCAAGCCTAATTCCCAGGAAGCTGTTTGAACTTGACATCTGAAAATGTACTGCATCTAGAATTATTTTACAGGGCGTGTGTTCGGGGCATATGTGTGCACATTCCACAGCTGAAGTGTTCTATAAATATCAGATGCGGGCTGTACAAACAGCATCACGTACACAGTGTCCTTAATTCTGTTTAGTAAGATTTCAGTTTGTGTCTGACCTCTAGTAACAGGGATGGAGGCTTTTCAAGATGAATAAGAAACTATGACAAGCTATCTTAAACACACTTTTCACTTCAAATTCCCACAAATCTATCAGAGTTCAGGGATAACAGGTAGGTACTCGCCTGCTGCTTTCAGATGAGGGTACCAAGGCCCAGAAAAATGACATGCCCTTCCCAAGATCACACAAGAAATTAAGAGTAGTGCCTGGATGAGATCCAGGTCTCCTAGCTCACAGCCAATATTCTTTGCATTGTCTTTTCCTATACATGTCTTCTTCCAGTGGTTCAAAGGGAACTCTGATCCTATTAATAAACGTACATTCCTCTTCAGTGTGTTATTAAAAACCTCAAACCAGACCCTCTCTACCTTATCCTTTCTGTATATTTTTCTGAGTAAGTAAGAAATTATTTGACTATAACTCACAAATAATTCAGACAACCTTACCTAGTGATGGAAAACACTTTCCCCAAGGCAGGGGGTGGTATAATTAGGACTCACGCCTGAGTACTCAGTAGTCCTCACAATGGAGTAACAAGTGGCTTTCCCCAGCAAAGATGTGGAGATCTCCCAGACCCTCCATCCCCCAGCTCTCCCCTGAGAAGCCTAGCCTAGGCCAGCTTCTTTTGGCATGTGTAACTGAGGTCGAAATTTAAGCCCACACCCTGTTTTCTAACCGAGAAAGCAGCATGGACCGAGAGCTCAAAACCAGCCCTCAGTGGAGCAGAAAGAAGGCCTGAGAAAAGATGGGCTGCGGGATCCTGCTGAGGGGATTTGCTCTGCTTGGCGTTCCCAGGGAGAGGGCAGGCAGGGCAGGGCTGCAAATGCTGGTGCCTGGTACAGTCGGGGCTGTTGCAGGCTCCCAGGATGCCGAGAGGCTCGTTCTGGGATGAAGCTGTATAAGCAGTGACTGATGGCCAGGCTTTTTAATGGAGCTTATCATATCAGAGCAACAGATGTCGGGCTCTAATAAATAACACGCTCCCTCTGACCTACGCAATTTGGAGAGGATGCCTGTTGTCAGGCAGAACTGGATCCCTCCCGTCCCTGTTGCTCCGTCTTCTGTCAGGAAAAACAAAGCATGTCCCTTGAAGAGACTCTTCAAACCGATTCTCTGAGGAGCCATCGTTCCATGTTGTTTTAAGCTTCTAAATTTCTACGCCCTGTGAGGGAAAGCTCAGAGGGATGCAGGAACTCGGTCACAGAGAGGCCCGGGCAGGCAGGGAGGGAGGGCAGGCCTTGGCGACTGGAGCCTTCTGAAGGTCTGTCAGCTCACCGGTGCTGGGTCCTGCACTGTCCTCTCAGGGTGCTCAGACCGTTCAAGGCTTGGAAAATTCCCTTTGCTCTCAAGGGGAGTTCAGTTGAGATAAGGTTGGGAGTTTTTAAAGGGAACTGGTCCTAGGAAACAGGGCAAAGCAAGAGACAAAGAAGAATGTCCATGAATCACTACAGTACTGAGCTGTGTGTTTGTCCCAAGGTCTGTCCCATGGGCCCCTGGGACAGAGCTTCCTTGGAGTCTAGCCTGGGCTGCTCTGCCTTCAGCCAATGCTTCCTCTTATCCCTCTTTGCCCTTTGTCCAGGGGACTTGGAAAGTGACTGAGCAAAGCCTGTCACATCTCCTATGTTCCCGACTGACTTTGCATCCTTAGAAGTCAGGTGAGAGTCCCAGGAATACAGACATGAAGGGAAGGGATAGGATGAAGTCAGTCATGGGCCTGGAGACAGTCATCTGGTCCCCACCAGGGTTTTCCCCAGAACTTAGCCAAGTGCGGATGAGGAGGATGAGAAGCACAGAGCTAGTGGGTTCCCAAGCTGCCAGCTCCCGAGGTGTGGGGACTGGTGGGAACAGGGGGGAACCATAACTCAAGCTCAATAGAAATAAGGCATCAGCAGGTGACCCAGGAGCTAACACCAGACAGCCAGGAGGAGTGGTTGATCCCTGGGGAAAGAAACACACAAAGGAGCTCCCACTTGAACCACCTGGATGCCATGCCCCAGCCTCCGAGGAGTCTCAGGCCACAGGCCTCTCACCACCATGCTGTGAGGGTCCGAGTGGAACCAGGATTTCCACATTGTAGTCCAGAGTCCCAGAACAACTACAGATGCCATGGAGAGGGCCGGGGATGGGGGTGCAAACTCTGATGCCACATCTATCTCCATCTCTTGAATCAAGAGGGGGCGATCTATATTTAGATGTTTTATTTAAAGGACTAATGCATGAAACTGGATTAGAGCATTCGGTAATAAGAACTTTGAAGGAAAAAAAGAACCAACCTAACAATCCATAGTATATTTGAGAATATTAAAGTAGCAACAATGAAAAGCCATTGAAATAATCTATAATATACAATTAAAAAAAGATTTGCTAAAGACAAAGTTATTCTGCACAGACAACTGGATATCAAATGGTAAGAGAGAAGAGTGAACAGATAAAACACGGGAGGCCATGGACTGCTGGGGGGGGGGGGGTAAGAAAACTCCTTCTGACCTTGAGGCAGGAGGGGAAATGGAAAATGGGTTGGGGAGGCACATGATGACAACACTGTGTGTTGTCTACGGCGTTATTTTTGAACTATCTTTAGTGATTCCTTTGATGTTATGGATTTTCGTGTGACAAACCATTGAAGTAGGCGCTCTGGGGGTTCAGCCTTATTCTAGCTCCCCAGCCCTCTGCTAGGACTGACCTGATGCTGGACACAGTGGAGTTCACGAACAGTCATGCCACCTATATGGAGATCTCACTGACCAGACAGGACTATAAAAAGATCGCCCCCTCCAATCTTCTTACCTACACGATACCAAGGTATCTTATTTTGCTTTTTGTCTTTTAAAGTGGTTATTTCACACAGGTTAATCAAGTGAGGGTGAGACAGAAATCCTTAGGCGCCAGGAGCCTAAGATTTTAGATCTCTGGTCAGGTTGCTGGGGTTTGGAGCTTTTGACTGTGGTACGCCTCAGTGCTGATGCCATTACCTGTTACTATGGAAATCTCCTGTACTCTGTAAGGAAGCAGCACACCGACAGTTAACATCTACTGCATGCTCACCACATGTCAGAGTCCATCAGACATCCAATACATTACCTGAACAGCAGGTAGAGTTCTAAGAGTCTACGCTCCCTGTAACAGCTGAGATACTGAAAACAGCGGGGTCCATTCCGGCAATTAGGCTGTCTTCTATGGTACAGATGACTTTACGAAAGGGAGACTGACTAACTCGGTGGAATGGGCCCTTTAAATCTGGGTGTGGAGCTCAGGGACACAAAACAGAGACTGGAAATACAAGGAGGATTTGATGTACTGCTGTGGGCTTAAAAATGGAGAGGCTATAAGGCAGGGAAGGAAGCCAGCTTCTAATTACTGAGAGTGATCTCCAGGTGACATCTAATAAGGACACAGGGTCCTGAGTCCAACTACCCCAGGGAACGGAACTCTGCCAACATCCCGAAGCAACTTAGGGAAGTCTTAGCCTAAATCTTAATTGCAGCTGTCTGGACCCAAGCATGGTATGTGGGCCTCCTAGCCCATCAAAACTGTAGAGTAAAAATCTGCGGTGCTTTACGATGGGAAGTTTGTGGTAATCTGTTAGACGGCAACACAGAGACCCATAAACCCTATGTGACACGCAGTGGCCCTCTAAGCAAGTCTTTACCAGTTTACAGACAAGGAGACAAAGACTCAGGAGGATTATGCATATCCCCAAAGTTGCACAGCCAATGAATGGTAGAAACAGGGCTGAGCCAGCTGCCAGGACTTCGGGGTCAGTGCCCTTCAAGTGCCACATACACTTCCTCTCTGCAGCATGCCACTGAGATGCCAGTGCCCCGTGAAAGGGGACTTAGGCTAACAGTGAAGGGAGTGGGGACTGTGTCCATCCATCTGTCTGTGAATGCACAGTGAGGTCGGAGCTCCAGGAGCTGAGTCCTTGCTGTACAAGAAGCTAGCTATGTACCCTTGGGAATTCTTCTTTATCTACATGAAGGGACAGAAGAATTTCTGCAGGGCTGCTGCAGGGCTGATCCTATAAGAGAGAGGATTCTCTGTCACCAGTAAGGTCTACTGGGAAGGCAGAAGTACCTGAATGTCACATTTGTTAAGGACTGTAAGTCTCAATGTTCTTGGCCTATACAGTGGATATGAGCTCTCTGATGGTTTTTCTGAAAAAGATTTTAAAAGTAAGTTTCTGTTGGGTGGGGTGACACACCCCTTTAATCCCAGCAAATAGAGGGGCAGAGGCAGGTGGGTCCCTGAGTTTGAGGTCAGTCTGGTCTACATAGGGAGTTCCAGGACAGCTAAGGCTAGATAGTGAGATCCTATAAAAAAAAAAAAACAACTTTCCCCCTTTGGCAAGAAAATGATTCCCTACCACCTATATCTACAAGCTCCAGAAGGAAGTAGGCTGTAGTTTTCCTCTGGCTAGGAAAAATTTTTAAAACTAATTGACTGTTAAAAGTCAATTTATTGTGGAATTCACATGCAAAACCAAAACATGCAGCTATCATAGCACAAAGGCTAACTGAGGGTATAAAGAGGCTTATCTTGTTTTAGATTTAGGATTTGATATTAGGTATGAAACACTGTAATATTAATTAATAATAGCTATTATTAATATTAATTCATGTGTCGAGGTAAAGGTTATATTTACTGCATATGTAACCAAAATATATAAAGAGATAGTTAAGAAGCCAATAAATGATATAAGGGAGAGAAAAGAAAAGAATACTTCAATATACCAAAAGAACACAAGAAGAGAAAGACAAAGGAACTAAGAACAGGGGAAATTAAATTTTTTTTAAAAAGCAAGATGTAGGACTTAAGCTTAATGAGCTCATTTGTTATATTAAGTATAAACAGACCAAATAATTCTATTAAAGGACACTGATCATCAAGAATAGATTAAAAAAAATTAAAATCCATAAAAGGTTTCAGGACATACAGATATATAGAGATGAAATAAAACAAAAGGGGATGAAGAAAGACAGCATGAAAAATATGTAGAAAAACAATCTGGTACAACTATTTTAATGTTAAGGAAGACTTCTAGTTAAAAAGCCTTACCAGATACAGACATTCTGTAAAGGCAGAAGGACCAATACATTAAGAAGACATAAGTACGCCGGGCGGTGGTGGCGCACGCCTTTAATCCCAGCACTCGGGAGGCAGAGGCAGGCGGATCTCTGTGAGTTCGAGGCCAGCCTGGTCTACAGAGCGAGATCCAGGAAAGGCACAAAGCTACACAGAGAAACCCTGTCTCGAAAAACAAAAACAAAAAACAAACAAAAAAAAAAGACAGAAGTAGAATAGCACACTGTAGACTATTGCTTTTCCTGCCTGGGAGCTGTGGTTTGCCACTGTTTTCTGGAACAGCATAGAGCACTGTACTAAATAATACTAGCCCAGAAAAATATCACAACTTCAACATCAAATATGGATTCTACTGAACGCATATTGCTTTCAGACCACTACATAGTTCAAAAATTATAAACTGAGCCATTATAAGATGGAGACAGTCTTTACATAAAAATCTGTCCACAGCATTGTAAATTATACTACAATAAAAAGATAATTATGGCAAGCTTTTGCCTTTAAAGATCTCACCATTTGGTTAAGGAAAGAGACGTATATAAAGATGTAAAAACTAAAAATAGCATAAAAGAGATTCTCGAGAAACATGTGAGCAGAGCACAGGCCTGGAGAGAAGGTGGTGAAGGGCTGCCTGGGAGTTTAGAGTATCTGAGGAAACCCACATGGAAGAGGGCTGGAGGATGAGGGGATCAGAGCTATGAGCACAGGCACTGAGGGACGGAGCAGAAGGGACACTTCCATTGCGCAATGTGCCACCTCACTGACTGTCCCTTCCTAGCGAGTCCATTTAGCAGAGGGGAGTCCAACCCTGTCTTCAAAGATGAAGTTCAGAGAGACGACGCAGTCCGCCCGAGGCTACAGAGCTTATAGGATTAAACTCTGTGGTTGGAACCGGGGCATGCATAACCCTGAGCCTGTGCCCACTCACTCTGGGGCATCGTACTTGTTGAGGGCAGAAGTGGCTGGGCTGACATCAGCAAGAAGCACTGTGGTAGGAAAAGCCCTGGCTTTTCAGTGCCAGGAAGTATCTGTCCTTTCTTAATGCACATGCTTGGAGCAGGCTCTTAACAGGCAGTGTAAACAGCTGATTTCACTCAAAGGGCTTTGGGGCTGTTCTAAACCATGAGAGTGTTTATGTCGTGGGCAGAGCTCCCCAAGTGAATTATAGCCTTTTACGTACTGTGTACAGTATCTTCACAGGATACAGAAACGGGGCATGCAAGGAATGTTTCAGCCGGCCTTTCTTTTTGTTTGACATTTTCCTCCATGCCTTCCCACGAGTTTTCAGACAGTACCACACGACAATTCTTGCTTATGTTTACCTATTACCTGGCCCTTGATACAGCCCCATGCAATTACTCAGTTCAGTTAAAGAGTGGGGCCTTTAAATGATTTCTTCTAGCTAGCACGAGCTGCTGACTGTCTCTCTTATTACATCTAAAATGGATTCATCTTCACTGAAGTAGAAGGCAGATTTCTTTAACACGACTTCAGATGTTTTCTTTAGACTGGTGTTAACATAAAGCAAATGGGTCTTGAAAGTCTGAACCAATCTGTTAAGACAAACAGGCCTCACTTACAATATTCCTACACTGAAATCACAGGCTCGTGGTCTACAGCTCCTTAAAGATTCAATCCCTACATGCTAAAATGCCTGCTTAAGAAGTACACACACGCACACCAAGACAGCTTTGCCATGGAAACCACAAAGACATGTCTGGTTCCGACTCTGGAGCTCATACCACAAATAATGGCCCATCTTCTAAGGGCAGATCCTGTATACACAGGGAAAGACCAGATAAGTAAACAACTCCAAGACTTCAAACAGAAACCTTGCTTTCTATCTGCTTTGTTCCGTTCATTTTAACATAGGTCTTAATAGTTGTTGCTAGTTAATTTGCATGACTGTTTTTTCCTTAAATAGAATTTCAGACGTCAGTATACTGGACAGAAAGGGAAAAAGGCACACAAGTTGCAGATCACAACTCTGGGCTGCACACAGGATTTTGGGTGGTTGGAGCGCTGGAGAAGGGCACTCAGAGTAGAACCCTGAGCCTACTGAGCATGAAGGTTTTGTACTAGAGGACGATGGGAGATGATAGGAGGTTCCCCTGGGAAGAAAATCTGTATCAGGAAATGGGAGGCAAGAACAAGGAGTCTTAATAATCAACAAGTCTCTAGGCCTGGAAGGCCAGCTTTTGTTAGCAGGTACTTGAAAACCGTCAGAAACTTGGTATGATTCATCTCCTTGCTGGGCTCCAGAAGGCCATGGATAGTTGGCTTATCATGCCATCCTCAACACAGCAACCAGTGCCTGGATCATGGTAGATGCTTAATAAATAGTGGATGAGCAAATGAAGAAGATGCTTACTAGACAGTTTTCATTTCTATGACACTTTGGCTCTGCACATCCTTCAGCTGGGATCACAGGTGTGTGCACATGGCTGTTCAGAGTGATAAAGTACTAACCACACGTCACACCGTGATTTATTTTTTGGGGAACTACCATTTCAATCTATTGCTTCTTCAGGAACAATTCTAGGAGGCAGCGGTCTACAGACTGCTATTGTAGACAACGAAGTCTTGTCTCCCAGAAGCAATCGGCATGTTTCCGTATCAACTGGATCCTTGTGACTGAAGTGACAGTCCTCCCCACTCAACGGTGAAGGCCAGCTGACCTCAGCCTCCACTGAGCCGCTGCTTCCACAGCGGTGTCAGCAGACAGAGCCAAGGAGTCTGTGTATCTGAGTATGTAACCAAGACACACCCGTGCAACACACAGGAGAAACGTGACACAATTCAGGAGATGCAGCCTCCCATGAAAAAGTAGCTACTGAATCCATATACTGACCACTCGATAGGAACTCTGTTTATCAACATTTGAAATCTACCTTTTAAAACATATACAACAAGCAGCTGCCAACGTTTCTATTGACATTATTCATCTACAACTCAACTTGCTATTTAGTATTTCTCTAATCCAAATAGAAAGGTAGAGTTCTTACATGTCCTACAATCAATTTACCAAAAAAGGCCACTCATGGCCAGTCTTAGCCATCAACAGAAACAGGCCGAGGGGACATCAGACCCAAGTCAGCTTCCCTGTGCGGAGGTGACAGAAGAGACTGCTGTTTAAGTCTAAAGCTGGAGACAGTTCTGACTTCCGATATTCTCTCTGGGGACCACTAACTCTGCCACTGTGGCACGAAGGCAGCATGGACAGTGAAGAAGTGGGGGTTGCTGTGTTTCAATCCCACTTTAAAAAACAAGCCCCGGGCAGGAGTTAGCCTAGTGAGCGGCGTCTAGTCGACCCTGCACTGCGTACACACACGGATCTCTGAAGAAATGACACTGGATCCACTTACTTCGCTCTCTTGGCCATTTCATTTCCATCCCATCTGGGGCTGTATGGGTAATTCTTTTGTGCTTGGGAGTAAAGTTGTCCGCTGTTGGTAAAATGATAGACGGACTGAAACGTGAGCGTTGGCTGATCGCGAGGAAAAAACAGGGGCAGGTCAACTGGAAACACAGAAAAAGGAAAAGAAAGTTAGGGTTAAACAGTTAAGAAGTTAAGTTAAACAGTTCAAAGTTAAGATACTTTTTTTTTTTTGGCTAAATCGGAATGTTGGGTACATGAAGGTTGGAATCAAAAATACTGCTTGAGGTTTAGATCAAAGCTATGGAGTGAGGGACCAAGGAATGTAGGGCATCGTCCCTGCCTCCAGGACATCTAGTTGGAAGCAGATCATACATGAAGTCCAGTGTCATCACCCTGAAGCATGCCGTGAAAGTGCTGAAAGACCACCACGGAATGCATGTGGAAAGCATAACCAGGATGGCATCCCACACTGTCGGACGTCCTGGCCCTGGCCTTGTCCATCAGCCATTGCAGAGCCAGCCACATAACTGTGTTAAGTTTCGATTATGCCATAGCTCTTCGAGGGTGGGGCAGTGTCTTCCTCGTCTGTAATTTGATGGGGGAGGGCAGGATAGAGGATGGTTTTCAAGAACAAACTTGGAAAAGGGACAAAGAAGGCCTTCAATAATCTCTCTACTTTATAGGATGAGCCAACTAGACTACCAGAAAAATAAAATTATCATTCTGCTTCCAATCAAGCAGCGAATCTCCACACTCAGCATTTTCCATTTTCCCCACATGTTACCACATATATTTATATCTCCTAAATCAGAGGGAGCTCCTTAATGGGCCAGAACAGGGACAAATCTGAACATAGACTATGCCTGCTGGTACAGCAGGGCTCAGTCTAAGCCTCCTGCTAATGTGAATTCTATGCTGTATCGCTTCATTTAGGGGTTAAGTCAGCTTTTAAAAATAAAATCACTTTTTAGTTTTAGTGGAGGCGAACCATCCCTGGAAACAGACTGTCTCAACATTCTTTGAGGTAGACAATATTTGTGTAAATCTCACCGCTTCTAGGACAGAGAAGAGGCACATTAACAAATGCAATGACAATGTGTGTAGAATTTTCTAGCTTTGCTGAGGAAGGCTGAGGTACTTTGTTACTTAAAACTTCATGATGGGGACACTAACTTGAGCAAGTGAGTGAACTAGAAAGTGCATGGAGTTGATCACTCTTTCACAGACAGGCAGCCACAGGAGACAAAGCTGGAGCCACGGTTCGAATCTTTGGCTCCCGTGACACTGCCTCCCCTCTGCACTGGAGAAAGCTCCTAGAAGCTGCTTATAACTGTGCTGCAGTTACACTGTGGTAATCCCCAGCCTCCACTGGAAGAAGGAACAAGGATGAAAACTTTAGCTGTACAAGATACATATATATTAAAGGAACATAGACTGGACGGTGTGGAATTTATCACTCCCTTGGGGTTGGTAATGCTGAACGTGGACAAGTGCCTTCTCCATATGTGACTTCTCGAAGGAAATGTTAGGTTCAGGGTGAGACAAAAAAAAAAACCCCACAAAAACAAAAACAAAAACCCCAACAATGACAGCAGCAGCAGCAGCAACAACAAAACCCAAAATAAAAACCCTGCCATTGGGAAGGCCTCTCAGGCACTGGGTGCACTCAACTGATGCCTGACTCAGAGACACAGGGAATTTCTACTGGTGACTCACATCACGACCCAAGAGAAGGGGCAAGATTGAGAATGTCCACTTTTTAGTCACATTTCTCTGTGTCACAATAAGACAGTCTCCATACATGCCTATTTTTGTCAAAGCAGAGATTTTATAATACGCAGAACAATGAACGTCTGAAAAGACCTATCCGAAGGACAAATATCTCCATTCAGAAGACCCCTTTGGGTTCGTTCATGTAACAAAGCTTGTCTGTAACATCTTCAGTTATTCTGGACCAATACTGCTTTCTCACCTCCTTGTATCCTTTCTGATACTCATTTAATTTCCTCTGATTACGTTTTTAGAAATAAATGCCTGTTCATGTAGACTTTCCTTTGATTTCAATTGCAATCACTATATTACATTTGCGTTTTTCAAATAGAAAACAACATTCAGATTAAGTTCTAAAGCAATCATTAGTAATAGAAAAGTATTAAATATGCTAGCTTACCTATGAAAAACAATAATTTCAAGTAATAGAATTCAGTGCAACCATTAAAAAACAGCCACCACTCAGTATCAGAAGCAGTGTAGATACGACTTACTATAGGCTATGAAGCTATTAGCTTTTGGAAGCTTTAGAATATGTTTTTCTAAAAACAAGGAAATTTTTAGTGTACATGTGTGCATGTATGTATGTGTGTATGTGTGTGTGTGTGTGTGTGTGTGTGTGTGTGTGTGTGTAGGTGCATATGTGTGTCAGTGCTTGTGGAGGTCAAAAGACAACTTCAGGTATCATCCTTAAGAGTGCCATCCACCTCTTTTGAGAAAGGGTCTCTCAAGTGGCCTGGAACTCACCAGTTAGACTAGACTAGCTGGCCAGTAGGCCCTGGGGCTCCTCATGTCTCTGCCTCCCCAGTGCTGAGATTCTAAGCACATGCCACCATCTCAACTTTTTATATGGCTCCAGCTCAGATCTTCTTGCAAGTCCTTCACAGACTAAGCCATTCTCCTAGTTCCCCGCAAAGGGAAACTTTTCCAGGACCGGGGATAGTGCTTTGGCTGGTGCCGATCTCCCGGCTTATGCCATCCTTTGGCCCCAGACTCCAGGCATGCATCACTGCATCTTCTACTTTTTTTTTCATTATTTTGTAGAAGAAATGAATCACTGGATTAGTTTTTTGATATGTTAAGAAATACCTTTCACCTAGTTTTGAACTATCTTCTTTAACTCAGATGCTTATTAGTAGCAGGAACAATAAAACCATAAATATCTACTCACTCACGAAAGTAAGATAATTAATTTTTGTTTTTTGGTTTTTGGTTTTTCGAGACAGGGTTTATCTGTGTAGCTTTGCGCCTTTCCTGGATCTCATTCTGTAGCCCAGGTTGGCCTTGAACTCAGAGCTCTGCCTGCCTCTGCCTCTTCCTCTGCCTCCCGAGTGCTGGGATTAAAGGCATGTGCCACCACTGCCCAGCTCTAATTTTTGTTTTCATTTAAGTACCAGCAAGCTACATGCTGATGGACATCACGACCCCCCGACAAAGCATTTATTACATGTTTCTTTCTCTATGGAGATCTGTCTAACAGTGTGTTGCTGTAGCCAGTGGTCAGGTCTGAACACTTCTGTGTGCATACAGCAACTGGATTACTAGATGAACAGGAACTGTCAAAGGATTTCGGAGATAAAAGAGTTAGTCTATATGGTAATTCATATATGAGAACATAAACATTTAAAGCTATAGCTACCTTGCTTGAGTAAGTTGTATCCCATTTAAAATAGTCTGTAGTTAAAAGGGTGGTTTCTCTAAAAACTACTCGATGCCTAAAATGATGTAATAGCCGAAATAGCTCAGAAACACTTTGCATTTTCTTATAAGATCTGAATGGTACAAATTAGTCAGAAGTTAGCAAAAACAAAAACCTGTTTTCCTTATCTCCAAATGTTTCTGTCACTTAACTTTTACTTAAAGGTTAACTGATGACAATAATGACTTCAAACAGCTAACTTGTTCTGGGGTAAGCTCGTAGATCTAAGCAATTTCGTCTCGTAGTTGGGCGGCAGCAAACAGAACACTAACCATTTGCCTTCTTGGAGGTGACTGGCACACGTCTGATGCCCAGAGCAACATCATCCACTATGTACTGTCAGTATTATTTTGACAGTTGCTCCCTAGTGTCTTCTTCCTGTGAGTTTTCGTCAGCTTTCTGTGATAGAAGGGATGCCCTTCACCAGCTCAGTAGATTTGAACAGCTCTGAAGGTTCTTTCTTTAGAACTTGTTCAAACAAACCACACCAAACACTTCTATACTACACCACCTGGGCCATTCTTGGGCCTAGTCCTCAGGGCTTTGGCCACTGGAGAGAGGACAGGAATGATGAAGCCTCAGTCCAGACAGCTCCTGTGACGGGTTCTAGTGGTCACTGGCATGGAGTTAGTGGACCAACCAGGCAGCAGCATGAAAGGAATCTGAATGCAAATAAAGCATGCTGCCTCTCTCTACACCACTCTAAGGTGCAGTGTGTGACCACGCTCGCCTTCCTTAGCAGCCTGGCTGGTCTGTCCCCAAATACTCATCATTTCACCTAAGAAGACTCCAGGAAATGGGTATCTGAGATACAAAGCTCTATAGGAAGATCTCATTTCTTTAAATATACCAAACCCAGAAAAATGGCCTTAGGACAGCGAAAAGAAACTCCACCCCACGTACTGGATGCGCAGGTAGGGCCGCCTGACTGACTCTCAATATTTTAGGCATAGTTCTAACAACTCTGGTGACAGGATTTTTCATCCTCAGAAATAAAACATCATAATTACAGCAAGATAGTAACAGAGCACTTTAGCAGCAGGTATTGATGACTGCAGTGTGGCTTGGGGAAAAGGACAGTATAACAAACAATAAATGAGACGGGCGGCGGTGGCGCACGCCTTTGATCCCAGCACTTGAGAGGCAGAGCCAGGCGGATCTCTGTGAGTTCGAGGCCAGCCTGGGCTACAGAATTTGAGTTCCAGGAAAGGTGCAAAGCTACACAGAGAAACCCTGTCTCAAAAAACTAAAAACCAAACCAAAACAAAGAAACCCAAATAATAAATGAAAGCTGTGAGGAGGGGAAGATCCTAGTCTGAGGCTACTTGGAATAGGAGCAAAGAACACTATTACCTCCACGTCATCCCTCAGACTATCAGTCAGGGACACCCTCACCCGAGTCTTGACGAAGATGCAACCACCCTGGGTTGCCTAGCTCACAGCCTTTCTCTCTTTTTTTCTCCCTTGAGCAGAGCTCCCTTCTTTTATCCAGTGTGCCAGGGCTTGATTCTCTTAGACTCCTAGAAGCCAAGTCATGTGATTGGTGGTGGTAGTGCCGGGGATTAGAACCCGAGCCTCACACACGTTAGACAAGCACTCTACAAGTGAGCTATGCGCCCCCAAAGCATGGAAATGTGACTCACTGTTGCCAGTGGGATCTGACAGGAAGCTTGGCCAGGGCTTTTCTGAGAAATATTTTCCTCTCTGGTTAGAGACGTGTGGAGGCAGAAGCCCCCACTTCATTCTGGCTTTTGATCCTACCCTGTGAAGCTGAGGCCTGAGCTGTGGCCCCCGGATAGTGCCCGTGAGGAGGTCAGCTTGATCATCTCTGGGGTTTCTTGTTTTCTGAGGTGATTACAAGTCTTTCCTATTTTAACCTCGCTTGATCGGGTTTTCTCATATTTAGAGTCAAAGCCATCCAAGGAAACACTGTTTCTTAGAGCTTCTCTGTTCAAGAAGGAAGGGAAACGGAATAATACTTCAGAAACATCTTCATCAAGTATGGTTAAAAACATTCAAGAGACATCAATAGGAAAGTTTTAGCTGTCTGGAAAATTTGGTTTTGTGGGACAGTTCAATCCTTGAAAATGCCAAACAAATGAGGGGTTAACCATAATTGCTTCCCTGGGAGTCACATCATCAAATATTTTCACCATTATTCACAAGCCATTATTTCATTTCTTCAGGCCTTACGAGCTATATTCCCCTGCTTGCCCCCATGTTCTTGGATTAGTAGGGAAGGTCCTCAGAGCCCCAGTTACCGGTGGTTAGGGTGCGGTTCCCAGTGCTGGGCTCTCAGTTCCTTGAAGTGGCTTTATGAGATAGTTTTAACCCCGTGTTAACCCTCCAATGATGACAGTCTCACTGTGCACTTCTACTGGCCATGGAGCCCAGGCTGACCTTGAACTTACAGCAGTCCTCTCCTTCTGTGTCCCAAGTGCTAGGAACACAAGAGTACGCTATTACACCCAGTTTGAAGTTGACTCTTAACCACGTCTCATTCTCAGGCTCTTCTCCAGCCAATGTGGAAAGATTGCCATGGAGTTACCATCCACCTCCATCTTGTTAACAGGTACAAAACCTTGGAGACACATGGACTCCAAGCCCCGGAATGCTAAACATGATCTAACCACACTGCTCGTTTCTGAGAAATACCAAAGTAGTTAGCCTTCTTTAAGGTGTCTCCCCTGGTTATCACTGCCTTTAAGTGACAAGGGAAAGTTAGTAGCTAGATTTTGTTAAACCAGTTGTACTTTTTACTGATTTTTAAATGTTCACTTGTGTGTGTGTGTGTGTGTGTGTGTGTGTGTGTGTGTGTGTGGCGGGGGGAGTGGTGATTTGATGGTGTAAACAGGTTACCTTTGTGGTTAGAGTATTACCGAACTGAAACACAAAGCTTAAAGCTTGCTCAAAGGTGCTGCTGCATATCCCATTTTGAAAAGAGACAGTCTTACATTCCCTTGCTATCAGATAAAAATGGCCCACAATTTATGAGTGATGTCACAGGCAAAATACTTCACTTCTCACTTGCAAAGTAAGAGTAATAAATATTACCTCATTGTGATTATTGAAAGGGTTAAACAAAAACCAGGCATGTAGTAAATAAATGGTTATTCCGCACCCTTACTCCATTTTTTCCTATTCTTTTCATCTAGCTTTATAGTGTTCCACACTATTGGAATTTCTCATGATTATAGTGTAAGCATTCAAATGCTTACATTTTAATTATCTTGATGGAAATAGTTCTCAACTTTGTAAACATTTTCACATCTCAATAAATAGACTGAAATAAATTTAGTCTTGTTATTATGGAACACTCTAAAAAACATTATACAAAATGCCTCAAGGGTTAAGGAAGACCTTGCTTGCTATTTCTCAAGTGCCTGCTACCTAGTGGCCCCTGCTCCCCACACTGCTGTGAAGAGCAATGTGGCATGCTGAGGTCTCCAGGGCCACTGGGTGTGAGCCAATATTCACCCATTACTACAGACTCTCTCCTTTATTTCTGGTTCCATTTTCTAGCTAACCCTTTTCTAAAGCCAACTTAGTCCCAGGATCAATTCTTTCCTTCTGTACAGAGGTAAGGAGGGGTTAATACCTATCACTGGGCAGACACAGGAAACAGGAGCTCTGCTGCTGTCTACTCAAGTAGCTAGTCATGAAGAGCCAGGGTCCTCTCACCTGCCCACGTAAGCAAACTTAGAGTGGACCTATTAATATTGAACTTTTCTTCCCATGACAACAGAAATTTCCAACTCTAAGTCAACAATGACACAACTATGGAACTTGACACTGCGGAAACCCTAGTCATTTTTATGTCTCCTCAGGCAGAAATTACTACGGATGTCTGGAGGATCCTTTAGGATACGGACTGAGGATTAGTTATTTTATGTTCTTAGCACTTAGCACAGGTACTCATTATCTGCTTACTGAATGAAAGGAACTACTGGGTTCACGTAAAATCAGACAATACCTAGCAGTTGTCCAAGGCACGGAACACCAAGTTTCCACTCACTAATGCTGGGATATAAAACCTCCGACATAACGAAAGAAGATACACATACTCCACAACTCAGCAAGTCCACCCAAGAAACTGCATTAGAATCTGACAGGTGTCTGCTTGTCATAGCATCATTGATGATGATGATGATGCCATCTTAAATGTAATCTTTCCACAGAGTACCGGACAGCAGTTTAAAAGGGGAAACAAGGGCTTCAGAATGTGAACACGCACAAAGTTCAGGGACAATACTCAGTGAGCAAAGCAAGCTAAAAATGAATATGTTAATACATGCTTACGAAATTCAAAACATGCACACACTCACTGCTTATGAGTGTCTATGTAGTAAAGCACAGTCTTGTCTGCACAAAACAGACAAGCATTAGGTTAAGGGCAGTGATTACTGTGGGGAGTTAAGGAGAACGCGAGAGATGTGGGGTGATGGGGGACAACCACTGTGCTACTTCTTTTAAAAATCCAGAAGCAATTACAGCACTATATCAATGTTTAACTAAGATGTGTGTATGTTTCTATACTCTTCATATAAATACAAACGCTACATAATAATTTGTGAAAGCTTTAAGGAGTAAGAAATTCACTCTTTTCTTGGTGCTAAGGATTGAGCCCAGGGTCTTACTCATGATCAGCATGTACTCTGCCACTGATTTGCACCACGGGCTAGGATATCAACATTCACAGAAGCAGAAAACAATCAGTATAATTCCACTTATACGAAGTTCAAAATCTGTAAAAAATGATATATTGCATATTGTGTTGATATGAGTATTACAGTGTTTATGGATACAAAGTTGATATGGTAACTACAGGAACAGTTAACATAAAGTTCAGGTTAGCAGCTGTTGCCGGGACAGGCAACACAGGCCTTCAAAGGTGCTGGCACTGATCCTGCCAGCTTTTACTACTCTTTAAAGTGTACAAGTAGGTTTTATAAAGCCAAAGGCTTAGCAAAGCTCAACAGTTTTCAGGAAATAAAACAAACCCGAAGCTGGGAGACTATGGGGAAGAATGAGGGTGCCCATGTGCATGCCCAGGGTCTGCAAAGATCTGAGGAAGGGAAGGAACCCCTGAACTCACATGAGGCACACAGGGTGGCAGAGGGGAACTCCGCCTGAGGTCAGAGTTCTGCAGAGGAGATGGACTTCGAGCTGCTTGGAGAAGGTTAACTATGAATCAGAATTGGAGTCTGGGGACGTTCTATAGAAAGAGAAGTCAATCAGACGCCCACAGCTAGCTGCAGAGGGGGAACAGGTTTCTACCCTTTGGCCAGAGAAGCCCTAACTTGTTCTAGTTCATTCGTCTTACTTCTGTTCACCACTTTCCTGCCCTTAATGCTCACAGATGGAAAGCGGTGATGGAAAGCTGAGGGAAGCAGATCTGACCCCAGGAGGCTCACAGGCCAAGCGGCTCTTCCCTCACAGGCTTTCTTGTTCTTCTGAATCTATCTAGTTTCGCTCTCATCCAGCCTCAGGGTATCAAGAAATGTTCTCGGTTCTAGAACTTGGCATGCTTCCAACCTGTGCTCCCAAGCAGGGCTCCCTCATTCGGGCTCTCGCGAGGATTAGAGAACACCAGCAGCTGGGCTGGGACCAAGAGTCCTGAACTGGGAATGCTTCCTGGTACTGACTGCCCTCCTGTCTCCTTGCTGGTATCACTCCCACAGGGACCACGTTCCCTGGTCCAGGCGCCATGCTAGAACTGAGGGTCCATGCTTTGCAGAGGCTGGCCGTGTGCTGCAATCTGCCTCTTCCGCTGGCAGTGCCGTGTGGGGGCCACATCCACCTGGACCCTGGCCTCCCTGACACTCGGACACCCCCATTTCCACCATCTTTCTGCTTCCCCCGAGACACTGCTCAAGTCCCATTGTCTCCATCTTCTGGGGTCCGGACTCTTCTCTTCTCAGCTGGGCTGCTGGAGTGCTGACTGTAGTACTCAGCCCACTTGGGGCTGGCCACGCAGAGGAGGTCAGGGTACACTCAGTGATTGGCTGGCACAGACCACCACAGTGGGGAAATGTTAACTGCACTAGACTCGGAGGAAGGAAGCATACTCTTTTGAGATGCAGAAAGAAATATAGCAAGAGGGAGTGCCATAAATAGCATTTAGTACTGTTTTAAGCTCTATTTAAAAAAGAATTTAGTCACAATAAACAAATTCCTGGCTTGGGAGTATTAAAAAAGAAAGTTGGCTAAATTAGGGAAGCATTTGATTAAAAGAATCCTTAAATAAATTAAAATATATTCAAATGCAAAAATCCCTGGCACTTAAAAGCTGGGCAAAGTCTCTAGAACATCATAAGCTTTTAATTTAAAAGTATTCATGGACAAGGTACTAAATGTAGCTGATTAGAAGGAAGAGGACCAATGCAGTGTTTCTGGTTCAAAAGAGGGACTGACATTGGCCAGCTTCTATTACAGGCTTAAAAACCTGAACTAGCTACATACAAATTCACAAACATTGTGATGGCCCCATTTGAAGGATGACTAATGAGGGTTTATGAAGAGAATAAAATTCCTCAAGCTAAACTAGTCTTTTGTTTTGTTTTGCTTTTCTAGACAGGGTTTCTCTGTGTAGCCCTGGCTGCTTGGAACTCTGTAGACCAGCCTGGCCTTGAACTCAGAGATCCGCCTGCCTCTATCCCCTGAGTGCAGGGATTAAAGGCGTGTGCCACCACTGCCCAGCTAGGTTTTTTTTTCTTTTGAATGATGTAGTTATAACCTTTACAGAATAGAGAAGGTAACACGTAGCCAGTGAGGTCCATTCCCCAAGCATCTCCCGTGAGGCGGCTTGAGGGAAGCCATCCTGATTAAGCTGGGTCTTCCTCCTCACTGTCCCAGCTCATGTGTGAGCTCCACCACCTGAGGTTGGGAGGAGTGATGGCCACAGCAGAAGTGGTCCCACCGGCGTCACGGGTAGAAAGGCACACTGCCCAGGGGCTTCTAGGAGGAACATTAGATAAGACGGCTTTGCGTAGGGAGGGGGGGATCGGACAACAGTCAGGTTTCTAGCAGCGTGTTAGAGGGACAGGGCTGCTCTTGGAAGGGAGGGATGGGAGCAGGAAGGCCAGGCAGAGGGGAGAGCCTGGAATGGTCAGAGTAGAGGATGAGAGTACCAGGGGACCATGGCAGATGTATTACAGGTGTGTGGTGGGTTAGAACACTGGGTAGAGGGGCGCTGATAAAATGTGGAGCGCTTTGAACATAGAACACAGGACTGTGGACATTTTCTATGTAGAGGATGTCTCCCATGCCACTTACTACAGTAAGTGAGGTAGTAGCCAGCTCGGTAAGAATCCTTCAGGGTGGAGAACACTTTGGAGAGGAAAACTAACAAATCAGTTGAGTTCTGAGTTGTTACTGGAGGGGCTTTTCTGAAAGGAGGGGGGATGCTCCAGAGGAGTGTGTTCTGTGGAGGGTGACCTGGATTCCATTAGCAGTTAAGCAGCACTAGCATATTAACTGATCTCTCAGAGCCTCTTTTCCCACACCATAAATCTGGAAAAATTCTAGCCTAGGGATGAAAATAAAGCCCCGCGTACCTTTGCTGCCTTTACTGGCACAGAGCAAGTACTGGATGAAAAAGGATGGAAGGTTCAGGAATGTGAGAACAGGACGGAAAGAATACTGTCTTTGGAATGTGACAGATCTGGGCTTGATCCCTGCTCCGCCAATTACAACCTGGGTGACCTCAGGCAATCTACCAAATTCTCTGAGTTTGAGTTTCCTCATCTTTAAAATGGGAAAATATCTACCTTGCAAGACTCTGGGTGATTTCATGATCTAATGAGTATGGATATAGAATGTCTGGCACACAGCAAACATTCATAAGTTATCGTTATTATTATTCATTTTTCTCTAAAAATAATTTAAAAAGTAAATCAAAATCGGTATGTTTTTTCTAACTTGACAGAAAACACAGCCCACATAACAAAAGTAACCTTCACTATTATTTTCCCCAATTAAGCTTTCAACTCAGTTTATGCCCATATTTATTTGAGGATAATTCAGGAGCCCTCAGAAATCTTCATTAAAAGAATCCTATAATTTTCTCCATTCAAATAAAAAACTTATAGGTCCAGATAATCTCAGGCCAAATGGTATCATGCAGCAAAAGCTTCCCAAACCAGAAGGCAGCCGAACAGGCAGAAGCTTGAAGAGAACTCGGCCAGTCTCTCGGAGCTTTCATAATGCAACATTCTCCCCATTCTCAGAGGCGTTTCCTGTGAGGAAAAGCGTTCCCTTTGTTTGTGAGTGGGTAGTCTTGATCTTGAGGAAAACAAAGAGTCTGCAGGAATATAATAAGTCTTTGCACATCTAAGGATTACCTATTTGGTTGTGAATTATTCAGGGCTGGAGACTGTCTTAATGGTACTTAGTTATTTTGGCCAGCTCCTTTGGTCATTCTTTCTATGTAATTCGGCGGGAGGACGGAAATGAATTAATGTTCTTCTCTGATAGAAACCCCAATTAGAATTTCATTTGAGATAACATATGGCTGCTCCTAAAATGCGATTTTTGAGCTGTCTCATTATTCTCATACCTATCTTTAATGAAGGAGAATAAACTCTGTCAACATAAGGTGATCCTGTTGAGGCAAGCTCGGGGCTTCCACACGCGGCTCGACTTGCATGTCAGATCTGAAGAAGGAGGTCCTCTCCATCGGGGCCTTGGCTCAGTGTCACCCTCCAGAAAGGCACACTCACCCTCAGCAAACCATCCTGGTAACTGGGAATTTGCTTCAATCCCACAACCTTGTGTGTGTGTGTGTGTGTGTGTGTGTGTGTGTGTGTGTGTGTGGTGTTGTCCCTGATAAAAATCTAAATAACTTCACATTTACTTCTCTCGTAACCCTACATGATTCAATTCAGAATTATAAATCAAATTCTGATAGTAGGTCCTTTAGTCATGGCATGGCCAGTAAGGTGTGTTTGCCTCTAACCTAGTGCCAGAGAGTGCTGTTCTTGGCTCGCACCTCCTAATTCCTGGCTCTGAAGTATTGGGTTATTGTCCTGGAGTTCAGTTGTAGAGTGACTGGACTGCTAAGGATTTGGGAAGTAATCTCACTAGGCTGATTAAAAAGTATGAGAGTCAGACAGGGGCCCTTCGAGTAAATAACACAGACATGGGGACATCTCTTTATCTCTCCCTCTTCACCGTCTTTTGACAGCTGTGCTGACAGGGTCTCATTTTCCTCAGAGGTTTCTCTGTCTCGTCACATCAGAGGACACACTCAATGGCAGGTCAGCAAGAGCTCGGCAGTTACCATCCAACTGACACGGGAAAAGCTTGTGCTGTAGAGGGTGGCCTGCCTCAACTGCCTGAGCAGCTACAGAGACGACGCCAGGGTCCTTTCCTGAGACCCACTGTGGCAGGCCACTGACCACACGTAAGCCTCCCTGCAGAAACGAAGCGGCCACAGCACAATGGCTGTTTTCATAGCATGACGGGATGCTCCATGAACCCAAATCTGAAAATCCCTTGGAACAGACATGCGGCACGATAGGCTTTTGTTTTGTTTGTTCTAATACATACTTTTTAAAGCACGAAGAAAATGCAGGCCATCAACACCGAGTGAATGCCTGCAATGGACTGCATGCTTTCTGCCCTGGGGTCCTCTCTCTCCTCCTTTCTACCAGCCAGAGAACCAGCTGAGAGAGAGAAGACAGAATGGCCAGCAGACATCAGTCTTCTGGGTCTGCAGCCTACATGCCTTCCAGCACAGGGTCTACCAATCTGACCTGCTGCTGGCTTCTCATGCTACTTGGGCAGTTTGACTGGGTTACCATCTCAGTCAGGGGCGGCTACAGGCAAGCATTTGCTGACCCTGCATGGAGAAAACCTAAGAGTCTGGGTTGACATTTTGTCAGAATGGACAGGGAAGAGGGAGATAATGTGCTTGTCTTTCAGACAAATTAAGCTCAAGGGTACAATGTTCTTAGGCTTGAATTTTTGTTTTTGATGTTTCAATTTCCTTGCTTGCTCCTTTTGATGGGGAAAACACTTTATGGCTCTACCTATGGAGCTCTAATGGCATCTGACACTGTCGCTCACCTCTGTTCTCCATGGTTTCCATAATACCACCGACCTGCTACTTCTCTTCCTTTCCAATTTTAACCCCCTCATCCCTCCACTGACTCACTAGTCTCAGTCTCCAAGCTCAGTCAAGAGGCTTGTTAACTCTGTGAGGCCCAATAATTCCTCTTCTAGGTAGTCCATCCATCAATGAAGACCCTTTGTTAACTTCAAAATGTCCACCTCCTTTCTGACTTCTCACCTATGCTCCAGCCTGCTAATTCCAGAGGCCTGGAGAATGTCACAATACAGGCTCTATGCTTAAATATAGCCTTCCAGCCTGGCACACAACCCCACTCACAGAACACTACCTCGGGAACAGATAGTACCTCATTTCAATCAGGCAGAGCTACCTTGGATTCAAGCCTTTAGATGTGAAATCCAATGGTCCTGATGCCGTCAGAGCATCCCGGCATCCGTAGGGGAAAGAGTTCTTCCTGTCTCTTCTAAGTTCACTGAACATCACACTCAATCTAAGATTCAGCCAAACACAAAACTTGGTTATCCCTGGCCCCTTCACTCTGCCATTTCTGCCCTGGTGAAGCTGCCATCCTACCGAGGACTGCCTGCAAGAACACCGTCCTTCACATTGACTTCCACCCTGGATCAGAGAAATGAGAGCGTGCATTCAAACACCACTATCAGCCTACATTAGACAGCTGGATATACTTTTGAACATACTTGCAGGTTTTTGCCAGAGCAACTGCCAAGGCCTCCCACACCCACCATTCAAGTCAGCTCCAAACAACATACTAATCAATGTTCATATGGAATAGATCAATAAGCTTTCTCTGCTCCTGGGAGCTGGCTTTTTATTTGACCTATACACAGATGTCAACTTAATGACTGCCCTACCCCTTGTTCTGGCCCACAGTGCTAGCTAGCTACAGTCGCTGTGATAAAAAACAATACTTGTATGCAGCTAAGGGCAGCTCTGTGAGTCCTGGTGAGTCTTCTGTTAGCCTATAACCCATCAAGCTCAGGCTAAACTTTTGCTTGGAAGACCAAAGAAGTCTGAATTCAGAAAGGGAGTATTTAAGAATTAGTGAAAAGGATCAGATTAGAAATAGAAAAGAAACTCAAGTTCCCAAGGACTTTAACGTGAACCTGGTCATATCTCCAACAGTCTCCATGGCAGACTCAACAGCTAAGTCCTTCTCAGTGTGCCCGCCGCCGCCGCTGCTCTTACACTCCTGCCCCATTTTGCCCTGACCCCTCACCAACACACACTGTGATGAAGATCTCGGATGCCAGAGGCCAAATGCCTCCTTTTAGATTTATTATTAATCGGCTCATGGAAAAACTGGTTTGGCTCTTTGTTCAGCTTGCTAAGTCATTCCTCAATCTTAGTTCACAGGAAAATCAAACAGAGATCTGCAAAGTAGTGCAGGAGCAGGGACTGGAATGAGTCAGGAGGAGGGGTGTTGAGCCCTGGATCTAGAGCAGTGGTTCTCAACCTTCCTAAGGCTACTATCCTTTAATACAGTTCCTTGTGTTGCGGGGTGACCCCAACCATAAAATTATTTTCATCACTACTTTATAACTGTAATTTTGCAAATACTATGTATCATAATGTAAATATCTGTGTTTCCTGATGGTCTTAGGCAACCTCTGTGAAAGGGTCGTTCAACCCCCAAAGGGTCACGACTCACAGGTTCAGAAAGTGCACATCCCACCCCCAGCATCTAAACATCTGTGTGAATTTGGTGCAAGTATAGTTTAATATTTGTATAAACTAAAGAGCTGTTGGCCTGAAGCTCTAAGAATGTGACCAAGGCTTTTTAGCTAGCACAAAATGAACTTTGGGATTTCAACTATTTAAAATTCAGTTTTAGCCAAGTCTGGTGGTGCAGGCCTGTATTCCAGCACTTGGGAGGTGTAGGCTGAAGGATCAGGAATTTAAGGTCAGCCTGGGCTACACAGTCAGTTCTAGGCCAGCCTACGCTACATGAAACTATCTCAGAAAGCAAGCAAGCAACCAACTAACCAAACATGAATACAAAAACAAAAAACCATACCCAGTTGTGGTTTCTGTGAGAACAGGACCCGATACATTCTATAAGCATATTTAGATAGGAAAAGGTGAGTTTGTGGTTTATTTAAAAGCCCAAGTTGCCTGCCTGCCTGCCTGTCTAACTCTGGGCTATGGGCAGGGGAATTCAAGGGAAAGCAAAAAGTAAATTGAGCTGGCCATTGAGGAGTCAGGGACAACCACAACACAGTAGTCCTGTGAGGACTACTAACAGGAGAGCACACTAAATGCTCCTGGGGTTCCGAGGCAGACAGAGGGACCAAGCTCGAGCTCCCCCGTCCTCAAATGTGTTACCTTTACTTAGAAGATAAAGTGTAGATGGGGGGGCTCAGGGTCCGCTCTGACCAAATCTCAGGTCCAAGATGACTCTATTCTACGCCTCTCAAGTGGCCTTCTCCACGGGCAGTGACAGAGGGGAACACACTGCTTAGTGGTGCCCAGGGTAGCTGAAGGCAGGCCTGTGGTGGGACTAGCTACGTTTCACTCCTCCATGTTCTCAGGAGCGGCTACACTCTGTGCTGAGAAACGTCAACTGCCACCTCACTGGTTCTTCCTCTTTGAGGTGGATGACAATTTCATTGTCCAAACTTGCCTCCTTGGCCAGCACCTCTACCAGCGACCACCTATTCCCTCTTCCTTAATGCTCTCCACTCATAAAAGAGGACTTTCAACAAACCCTAGGACCTGGTCACACTTGACTTCTGTCTATCCACATGCATTGGCAGCCCTTAAAACCATCACCACAGTGATGCTTTTCCTTGTCCTTCCCAATCCTGTCCCCTCCCTCCCGGATGTCCCTCTCCTGGTTCACCTTACCCCTCTGCCGCTCAGCATCTTCCAGCAGTAATCCTCTCTTGCCCTTCATCCGCTGTTGGCCATACCACTGGCCCCAAGCCTTCGACCGCCGTCACTAGGTGGGTTACAAAGCGTCTGCCCCATCTATTTTCTGCTCCTTACTGAACATCTGCACTTCTCACACAAACACCCCAGACTCAACACATGCAAACTCATTGGCATTCTCCTGACTTCTGGTCCTCTGCTTCAGTTTCCACCCTCTCCTCATCTAGCCAGAATTACACAGCCATCTGCGAGTCCTCCCTCTCCTCCACCCTCCAAGTCTGAGTGCTCACTAAGCCCCGATTCTCTTCCGATGTATTTCTAGAATCCGTCCTTTCCTCTCCCGACTCCCACAGTTTTAGTACCTCACAGGCTCTTGCCTGAACTAGTTACCAAGTCGGGTTTCTACCCCCGGGTTCTCTTCCCACCTGCGTTCTCCTCCCCTCTGCCATCACACTTGGGAGTCAGAGATAACGCCACATCCATGGTTAACATTCCTCCAGGCCTTTCCATCAGGAAGACGACATATTTCCAACAACTGACGCACACGGTTCTTCCTAACCAGGCAAATTCCTTTTCTCTCTCATTTGCCCAGGACTCTCTTCACTCATGTATCCCTGAAAAGTCACTTTTATGACTTATTTCCACCATCAGAATATACCACACCAGTCCTGTGCATGCTGTGCTACTCTCTCTGGGGCATCCTTCCCCCCTCACCTACTTTAATCTACACAGGAAGTGCAAGCTCAGGGCCTTGCTCTAAGACTTTCAGAAGAGGCTTGGCATGCCTGTGTTACAGCAGTCCACAAATACATCTGCATACTTGCCTGTCTGACTCTCCCACCCAGGGACAAATGCTGTGCACCTAGCCACTTCTGTAGCTCTGGGCCTAGTCCAGGGCTGGGTTCACAGTATTTGTTTCAATATTTGCTGAGTTGACGTAAACACACACAGGGCTTCTCTTGACTTTAGCCTATGCATGCTCTACTGTTCCTGGTAATAGCACCACTGATACAGCAAGCAAGTTTGGAGCAAAGCAGACAGATGGTCACAGAGGCAACTGCTAAGTGTCAGAGACGGCTGAAAGTGGCTGCGGATGGGCAGACACAGGGAGGACCCTAGGGCTTTTCATTGGTGGCTTTCTCAAGTACTTGCTTTTGCAATCATGCTGATGT